>CAEGAE010080389.1:0-55797 GCA_903067095.1 Girardinus metallicus | reverse complement strand
ATTGGCCTCTCCAAATTGTCCCTAGGTGTGAGTGTGTGTGTGCATGGTTGTTTGTCCTGTGTGTCTCTGTGTTGCCCTGCGACAGACTGGTAACCTGTCCAGGGTGTACCCCGCCTCTCACCCGGAACGTAGCTGGAGATAGGCACCAGCAACCCTCCCGACCCCATTAAGGGACGAAGGGTGAACAGAAAATGGATGGATGGATGTAAGGGATTGTACTTGATGAGCATCTGAACACTCATAGCTGCTTTTCCTTTGCTCAAAAAGAACATAACTTTCTATTAAGATTCAAAATGTACTGAGCAGTAAAATAACAAGCTTTAGTTGAATGAGTCATAGCCAGTGCCATTTCAATTTTTGATTATAAATTATTGTGTGGTATTTAAGAGTGAAAGCATGGTTTAAAAATTCATACTCTTGTTTTTTTTTTATATATAATTTTTTTTTTTTTTGCACTATTGCAGCACTTTTCATTCTAAGAAAATAATTACAGGATCAGTGAAAAAAACTGACGTTGAACCAAACTAAAATTTCTTCCATCTGTTTGTTCTGCACCCTGTCCTGCTCCAGAGAGCGCATGAAGCTGCCTTTAATGGGTGACCAGTGTGAGCAGATGCTGAAGATTTGCAATGAGTTCGTCCGACTGCAGGTGTCCTATGACGAGTACCTCTGCATGAAGGTCCTGTTACTGCTGAGTACAGGTAATAAAACACTTCTATTAGCACGCTATAAAAAATTTCAAAAGCATGTTTTTTCTATTATGAAAAATTCAAATTAAATATAAAAATTAAGGGAAAGATTGTATCAGTAAAGATTCCTTATTTTTTAAACACTCAAACTAATCATAGTGATGTGTTATAATTCATTATCTGTAGGGGTTTTACAGAGTGTTTCCCAGCACATTTGATTGCCAAATGAGACTAATAAAGAAAATATAGATATGGGAAGCTGAGTCTTTACAGATTGCTTTGTCTAAGCTTATTAGTGGAAAGTTTAGTAGAAGGAAAAAGTGCAGGAGCAACAGGGAATAACCTTGGCAATATTAAGATGAATCCCATTGGTGAATCTGTGGGAGGGTCATGCAATATTCTCAATTGTTTTCTTGTGTATTTCTGAGAAACTGAATTTTGATATTCTGGCGGTAATGGTAATCTGACAAAAAAAGTCAGTTTGTTATAATTGGTGTCAGTAAGTCTTAGATCTGGACAGTTTTCTTATTTTCTATTGAAAACTGCATCAAAAATCGATCATTTGGTGACTGCTTGGTTTAGTCGTGATTTTTTTATCTCCTTGTGGAAAGTACTTAAGGGAGTTTGACAGATTCTTGTACTTTTTTCCCTTTGGCTGTTCAATTCAAGGTTTCTTGTATTTTTATTTTTTCAAAATAAGCAGAAAATGCAGCTTTGCCTTTATGTTATGCATCAAGGTCATAAAATGATTTCATAAAAAAAATTATAATACGTCATTTTTTCTTACATGATCTTTGAAAATGCTAAATATTGAAATCAGCCTTTTTGGGGGGCAACCTTTTGTCATTAGTTTTCAAAAGCCATTTCCTGAAAGAAACCTAATTTCCTTGTTTTGACTTGAAGAATACAGGTGGTCAAGATGGAGGTAATTTAGTTTCTTTCCTGAGGAGATGAGTTACATGCTGCTTTCTGACTTGTGTAATTGTCAAAAATTGCCAAAATAATGAGAGGAGACTCATTACAAGAAAGTCTCATTTCCCAGATTTGAATGTTTCTTTTTTGGTGGCTGACCAGCGATTTATTCATGTAGTCTTAATCATGTCTGAATGGATTTGAGTTGTTTTTTAAACTGTTATGAATTAGAAGAGTGGCCTTATCTACACTGGAGGAAAATGTAAATGTTTTTCAGCCTTTTTATTGTAGAGAAAAGGTTAAAAGAATTGGACACAGTCTCCTCTGGTAATTCTTACACTATCAAACACCAGGACAGTTCTCTTTCCCTTTCCTTTGCAAATTGTGAATTGCAGAGGAGTAGACTGTTCTTTCTAGCTGTTTCTTTGACATACAGGGAAAGCGTGCTCTTCAGGGAGATTACATTTCCATAGCGAGCACAGGTTGCATTTTTGTACCTAAGAGCTATTTCCATCTGTTCCCCACAGTGAAGGAGAAACTATCAGGTCAGGACAGCTTTGGTAAGAGCTGATTAAATAACTCGAGAGGACATTTATCAAAGCTGAAGCAACCCATGAAGCATTTTTTTTGTTTTATCAGCTCCAGTCAGAAGCATTTTAGCCCTACAGAACTACTGAACTCTTACACTTTCTGTAATATTACAAGTGCAGTTTTGAATATGTTAGAATTTGATGCTGTAGACCATCCCATAGTAATCCATATTCATAAAGTGGAAAGCAAATGGTAAATATGTTTTCGGAGATAGAAAGTTTTATGAAGTGTGGGGTGCATTTATATTCAGCCTTCCTGAGTCTTGCACGAATGCTCACTTTACCAATCTTCCATGGACAGATTTGAGGAGTTTGTGCCTAATAGTTGCCGTAGCAACAGATTCTCCGACCTGAGTTGTGGATCTCTGTAGCTCCTCCAGAGCTACGATGGGCCTCTGGCTGCTTTTCGTATTTATACTCTCCATGCCCTGCCGGTTGTGAATGGCTATGTAATGTGTTTGTGTTTTGCAAAGTTGCTTTATAACCCAATCCTCACATTACCGCCTTTCTGATCTGCTTCTTGGTCTTCATGCTGCTGATTAATCACAAATGATCAGATAGATTCTATTCACCAGGAACCGGATGCTTGAAGGCTTTTACGCAATATTTTATTAAAGAGAACCGAGTACAAATGCATGCCACACCTTTAAGATTTTATTTAGGGGAAAATACTTTTCTTTCCACTTCATAATTATGAACTTTTTTTGGGCCTATTATATGAAATCCCAATGATTTCATATAATCACACACTAAAGCTTGTGCTTTTAATATGACAAAATGTAAAAAAGTTACAGCTATAACACAAGATGCCAATATATCAAGATGATTCTGCAAAAGCAGGTCATTGTAGCCTTTTCCAACTCCACATGAAGTTCTGCAAAATATTACAAATGAAAAAAAATGTGTTTGAAAGATAGAAAATGATTCAAAGTACAGGCAGAAAAAATGCCTCTCTGTGTCAGAGATAAAAGCCCTGATAGAGTCTGCTAATATGTGTGGTTATGTAAATCATCCTGCGTTTCACTCTGCCCATAATCTCTGTTGGTGACTGTGGCTTTTTTGGACTCTTTGCCTCTCGGCAGACTGACAGGGACTTCATTGATTTATTTGTCATATTAAACAGTTTGCCTTCTCTGGCAAACAAAACGGGGTGTTGGGGTAAATTTTAAAGGGCAATCTTTATATGCTGTTCCCTTTTTCCTTTGCAGTTTAAAGTCTGATTGTCAAGATGTCAATATAATTGCACCTAGAACAAAAGGTGTGACAAAATACTCTGCATTTTATTCCAGATCCTCACAAGCTCGGGTTTATCTGAATGGGAGCGAGAAAAACAAACAAAAAAACAAGGAAACAAAAGACTAAAGAAATATTGTTCCCATTCTTGGGTTTATTTGAAGATTATATTTATTTCCATCTAAGCTACACCCACAGTCATCTCTGTGTGCCTCTGTTTTCTCGTTCCATGTGTGCAGTTCCAAAAGAAGGCCTGAAGAGCCAGGCGGTTTTTGATGAGATCAGGATGACTTACATCAAGGAGCTGGGAAAAGCCATTGTGAAGAGAGAGGAGAACACGAGTCAGAACTGGCAGCGATTCTACCAGCTAACTAAGCTACTGGACTCCATGCAGGAGGTTTGTTACACAAACACTCACATCTGCTCAGCTAGGCAGGACTTTTTCTTCTTCTCTTGTAGCTGTTCATTAGTCAGGCCATCTGCTCTGGTAGCCGGTTTGAATGAGACTTAGAAGTCAATGTGGCACCTTGTTAATTCTTCACACAAATCCGACTGAATTTTGCTTTTACTCTCATTATCTGGTATTAAAATTTGTTTTAAGTACTAAAACATGAGCATCCGAAAATTTCAAAAATTAGGAGAAAATTAAGCTGAGTTTTGATTCATATTATTCACAGCTTTGCTACTTCCTTTCAAAAATGAGTGGTTTCATTACAAAAACACAAAATTTTATCAATTAATTTTGGTTTAGTTTCTTTTTCCAAATATGTCAGTATACTTGAAATAAGACAAAACTAACTCACAAATAACTCTTCAGCAAGATATAGGAATTTTTCTCTTATAACAATTATTTTTCTGTGTTAAAAGTAAACAAAAAAAAATCTGCCAGTGGAACTAGTTCTTCTCATCAATCTTCTAGTACTAAGACATTTGCACTTGAAACTAGAAAAAATACTTGGTAAGATTGTGTTTTTGCAGTGTTCATGTTCCCTTCAAATCTCTTCCAACTCTTTGTAGCTCCTCTGACATTCTGTTCATTGCAGCACACCTTCTGTGAAAATCATCCAGCTAACTGAAAACAGCTTCACAGAACGATTCTCATTAAAGACTGGGTGTGTGTGTGTGTCCCGTTCCAGATGGTGGAGGGTCTCCTGCAGATCTGTTTCTACACCTTTGTGAATAAGACCCTCAGCGTGGAATTCCCAGAGATGCTGACGGAGATCATCACCAACCAGATACCAAAATTCAAAGACGGGAGCGTCAAGCCTCTGCTGTTTCATCAGAAGTGACGGCCTTTAACTGTGAATCGATGCCTTAACTGCCACACTGCTTCGGACTCTCTTGCACCAGTTCTGCTTTCCCCTATAAGTCTGGTTCAGATTTTTGTTTTTGGTTTTGCCGTCTTGTCTGTTCAGTCTGAACTCAGAAATTACTTATAGCCTCAAACCTGCTACCACAGACTGTAGCTCAGTCTCTCGGCACACCAAGAACAATATGAATGTTTCTTTTGAACGTCTGTGTTTTTTCTCAATCCTCACCTGCAGACCTCAGACATTTAATGTTTCTAAAGATGTTCTTTGGCCTCTTACGCTCTCCTGCCTGCATTACTAAAACCGTTTCCTCACACCGATGCTCGCCAGCCCGATCTGCTCCTGCCTGGTGTCAGTCCGCTCGCCTGCTCTGCTTCTCTGCGCTCTGAGTGTTGGTCACGGTCTGGAGACGAAGGGGACACGTTGCGAAATAATCTAACTTTTCTTCTGGACTCAAGGACAAAAATAAAGGATATGACCAATGGAAGAATAGAAAAACAGAGCAGCTTGAGCTTCTTCATGTGTTTTTATGCAGATGCGCATCGCTGATCACGCATTCAGAGCTCACACCAGGCGTCACGGTCAGTTCGACCTGACACATGTTTACACAGGATGTATCTGAGGGAAAACTAGTGCCTTTTAGTTTTTATGCTCATTATAGCCATCGCTTACAGACGCTTCTTTTTTTTTTTTTTTTTTTTTTTTACCTTCATGCTTTTCCTGGCTTTAGTTTGCTCGACCTGTCTCCTTCTGATTTCTCTTTGAATCGGACATTTCTGGTATTTTGAAAGTGGGACGTCCTTTCTGTCTCTGTACTGCGCAGGGAACAAAGTCCGCCCAGCAACTTCAAATGTTATTATTCTCATATCCAGGTCTTAAAAGGTTTAAAGAACTACTATATTATGGTTAAATATACAATTTGTTTTGTATTCGAGTTGGAAGATTAGGTATTGTCTCAACCCTACTTCTCTTTACTTGTATTGCAGAAGCAGCCTCTATCTTACAATTTTTATCCGAGTTGATATTGAATGCAATTCCTGTCAAATGGTGAATGTTTGCAACCAGCTGCAATTTTTATTTATTGGGTAAATTTTAAAAATATATATCAAATCGAGTGAGCGAATCCATGAAAATGTTCACTGTGTGTGTGTGTGTGTTCGATATTATCCATGATACTTCAAGTCAACATCGCTCAAAATGTCAGACCTGTCCTTTTCACTGCCAGCTGCTCTCAAACTGAGCTTGTTGCTTTTCAAATAGCTCCACATTTGTCATATGTAATTTAAAGGTAGCGATGGCATCTTGAATTCACCAATCATGCTTTTTCCTGGCTGTAGCAGCTTCCAGTTTTCTTTGAGGTCTTACTCCCCCATTCCATTTTGGAGTAATTACTATTTGGGTGCTAAGGACGATAACACGTCAGGTGTTGTGCTGCAGGTTCTTTGATACAACTTGAATCGTATAAAACCTGTAAGGATCTACAATATTTACCCCGATTTTACATCAAAGTATAATGGAACAATTATCTGATTTTTATTAAGCACAAGGAAATGCATGAAGTACATGCAGTTTTTATGTAGTAATACAATCTGAACAGTTTATTTTTTCCATAAATCTTTGATTGGTTGATCTATGATAGAAGTGCAACAGAAAATGTATTTGGGCTACTTTTCCTGCCAAGCTCTGATTTTATAAAATATTATTGAAAAAAGATGGAAAAACAGTAAAACAGTGAACGTCTAAATACACACTATATACATAAAACCTGCCTTTAAATTCATTGTAGGATTCATCCATTTGAAACGTAGCAAGCTGCAGTCTAGTCCACTTAGTTTATTCATGCTCAGGCGATGTCTCATTGCATCAGATATTTTTGTCCTATTAGTGCCAAATATCATGAAAGGTTTTTATCAGTTTTCTTTTAATATCCTGCAGATGTGAAGGGTCACGTGTCAGTGGTGGTTTGTAACTTTGCTTCAGGGTGCTCGATCTACAGTGTCACAGATAACACCAGCTAACTAGGATCAAGTGTTTAAAAGATGATTATTTTTTTCAGATGTTGCTACCGTCATCTATGTGTATAAAGCATTCGTACCAGCTTTGTGGCCAAATCTACTGTTCAGGTTTGCAGCGGCTTCTGCTGAGTCTAAACACAACACTGTTCACCTTCCTGCTCTACTGTACTTGGTTTTTCTAACTAAGATGTTGGCTTTCAGGGTTCCTACAGAGTTTTGACAAGCACGAAAGAAGTATGCGTAGAGAAATGTTTTCAGTTTTATCTCTGTCCTGTTGCTTAACGTTGCTGTTCCTTCTGTTCTTTTTGCTTGTGTCCTGTCTCCCTTCCTGGTGTTCGTCCTCCTGTTGTTGGTTTTTGTATAGTTGAAATATCAGTGCTAAATTCATATAGAACATTAATAATGAATAATTTAAAGTGAAAGAACTGGGAATGCCGTAAAACTGAGTCTGGAAAAGTGGAATTTATACATGAACCTCTGTAGGAACATCATATGGATTTTCAGCTCTTTTCTTAAATGCACAAAAATCTAGCAGTACTCTTCTATTAAGATCCATATGTTTTGTTCTTTTCTTTGAAGCCAATCCTACTGGGTGACTGTTTAGTTCACAGGCTTTTCGGCTGTAGCTCACCCAGTCTGCTTTTATCCCGGCGTGTTGATCAATCTGAGGATGTTAACTGAACCCTCTTGTTCCAGGTGGCTTTACAGTCATTACGAATGTACAGTATTACATTCGTGTTCAGGTGGCGGCGCGTCTGGAGGCCAGCTTTAACATAACCCCACCCCCAAGGCCTGTTTTTAGGGTTAGATGTATATAAATAAAGGTGACATATCCAGTGCAATGCAAACAAGTGTCTGTTATTATAAAAAAAAAAAAATATTTTTACATGTCTGTCAGCACTCACAACTTTCTTATACCTTTCAGTTTGACTAAAAGCCTTGCAAAAGGGAGACAGAGAGCCATAGAAATACGATTTCAAATCAGGAAATAGACAAATATCAGTGCTTTTGGAGATTGATCTATTGTAAAAAAATATATATATATTTTGTGTGATTTTTAAATACATTATCCTGATCCTCTTTGATATGACTAATTTTAATTAATCATTTTTGTACATTAAATAAGTCAAAAAGTATTTTTTTCCCCCCCGTTTGTCAGTTTGTGTTTGATAAAGGTAGATGTGATGAATACATTAAGAAGTGTTTGTCTTGTGAAGTAAATGTCAATTCTACAAGTCTGTGCACAAGTCTACAAGAACGCTCACTGTGTTTTTTTGTTTTGTTTTGGGTTTTTAAAAAAAATAAAACTAAATAAGGAAGAGGAGAGCTAGAGGGCTGTTGGGGCAACCGACTAGAGGACGTTTATTTTTGAATTTTTGTTTTGCGCTAAACAACAGTGACCAAAGCAGAGGAGTAACTGAAAACAAACTGAAGTAATCGAGCAGTTACAATTTGTGTAGCACCTATGAGCTTACTTCTTAGCACTTCGGGTTTCATTTCAAATGTCTTTTTTCTTTTTTTTGTAAAAGGTCTTGGCTTTGGATCTCCTGTATATTGCTGTAAGGATCTACTGATCACGTAAAAGATAAAAATTAAAAACAAAACGAAACAAAAAAAACAAGGAAAAACAATATCTCCATGTGAAAATAAAGTTTCCAGAGCCTGACAAAATTGCACTACCCTCACATGGGTTGTCACAGTCTACTTTGTATAAAATACATGCAATTATCTATAAACATTAAGGGCAGATCATGTTTCACTGGCATACAGAGCCATGGCTTTCACTGAAGTCTGTTTTCGTTCATATGTCAGTTATGTAGATGTAATCTAATGTAAAGACAAATATAGATATAAAAAAGTTTAAAAATGGTTTATATTTACACTTCTGTATTCAGTGTCAATATTTTCCCCTATTTGATTACATGTTGAATTAGGTTTTTGTGTTTTTTTTTTTTTTCCTTTTTTGTTTAGTTTTTTCAACATTGGATTTAGCATTGTGTCAGATGATGTCTGTCATCTCTGGTTCAAGGCGGAAATGTGGAAGAACTGACTTTTCTCTAGTTCAAGCATCTTACACAATAAAGTTCCTGTTTTGCAACAAACTGCCTAAAACTTTGTTCATTTCAGTCAGGCATCTCCTCCAGGTTGATGAAAGTGGCCATATTTACTCAAGGGTAATTTTGTTATTTTCAATATTAGACAAAAAATATGAAGTGATGATGTTTTTATTGGTCAAAGTTTTGTGACCGATAAAAACGAATTTTTAAATTAGACTTTATTTACATAGTGCCCTCTAATTCAGTCCTGAATAGAATCCAATACGGTCAGGTTAAGATTATTTTTCCAGATAAAACATGTATATCTAATGAAGCAAAGTTGCATGGAGTTAATTTTGGCTCAATTCCTTTTATGTTTTTCACAAACAAGAAGGTGAAAATAGAGGAAAGAAAGCTATTGCTTTGATCAAAGGTAACATTTTTAACTAACCTTATTGGGCCTATAAACAACTTTAAAAAAATGCTTAACAGGCTTTATCAAATGCAAAACAAACTGCCTATAAAGTCCGTCTAATCTGATTTCATTTCATTTAATTCCATTGAAAGACAACTGAATTAAGTGGTGAGCCACTCAGATGAAATCAGGCGATCTGCACCGAGATGAATGTGTCTTCACTGATAGACTGAGAAGTCAGCGATGTCTCCCAGCCAGTCACAGAGCAGAATTTGAGCTAAATTTGAAAAAGGAAATGCTCAATGCCATTTCTGTTGAAACCATCTTTGTTTCTTAAAATAATACACGATAATCTGTGGCGAAGCAACTCTGGTCTCTCAGCCACTTCTTACCGTCTCTCACTGAGAAAACAACCAGTAACGACAGGGAGGCGTCTCCAGCAAGTTATCCATCACATGCATATCTAGTTGCTATGGTTACCAGTCAACCAACACGTGACAATACAGAGAGCTATTTTTTTTTTTCTTTGTACACAGTCGCAGCACAACAGAGAGGCACTGACAAATGGCAAAAAGTTTTAAGTCATTAAGGGAGTAAAGTAAATCAGTCGGGATTTAATAATCATGCAGCAAGTGTTAACATTTACCCAATGATGCCAGTGTTTCTGCTTAATCCACTTCAAATGAAATAGAAAAAGACTTCTTTCTAAATAATGAGTAGAGGTTCTCACACTTCTTTTTCTTGAGGGTCAGAGTGCAGGTTAGAAAACAGAGGTGAACCGATTCATCTGTGATTGAAATTGGCCAATTCCAACTGGCCAATACTAAAAAATAAGAAATGCAGCAAAAACTCCAGCCGTAAAATGTAAAACTCAAAGCAGAAGTTGTTCAAGATGTATCTTTAATTCTTCACAATCCTTCACCAAAATCTGTAGGAATATTTAAGGCTGTGAACAGACATAAATGATAGAACATTCTGGCAACAAATAATGCAATAATGGAATTAAGTTAGTAAGCTAGAAATACAAAATATAAAATTTCATACTTGTGAAAAAAATTATACCCCATCAAAATGCTGTTTTTATTTACAGGATCATTAAAAACACCTCAAAAGGATGAAGTTTGGAATTTTACGTTCAAGAAAATCTTATAAATAAGTTTATATATGAACAAAGTAGTCTTATTTCACATTAGCTTGCTTTTTTTATTCTCCCATTTGTTTTTTCTCCTTTTAAAAATCTCTTTAAAAAGAATCTTGTTGATAATAAAAGATAGAATGAGGGAAAAAAAGCTAATTATTACCAAAACATTCACCTCAGGAAACAAGAGCAGTCGCTGCAGCCCAGAAAATGATCTACATTTCATTATCTATAAAATCAAAATGTCAATCTGCCCTCACATCATTATGCTTAATATTGTCTTAATAATTCCTCGTAATGTGATCAAAGCTGGGGAATTACATTATGTCTTCTCTCTCTCTGTGCTGTTGACATTAAAGCTTCAGATTCTGTGTTATGGAAAAAATAAGAGAAGGGAAAAAAACACGCAGGTGCTTTGTAATGTTAAAAACAGAGAGAGAAGAAGCTTCCTGGTTGATTAGAATTCCAAGAATGGACCGACATAGTGCAAACATGACTCATCATTTCTCCACTCGCTGCAGCAAGGCCTTGCAGCTGGGCTTGTTATAACCAGCAGCAATCAGTTGCTCCTCCTACGCCTCACTGTAAACTGCTGAGCTGCCTGTGGATCCTGTGTCAGATTTTTCACATTTCTATTTTCCAAGTGATGGCTCTGCAAAGGAAAAGACTTATAAGTGAGCGTGGTGCCAACGCTGACCCGAACCGTTTGAAGAGCACTCATCCGTCTGGTGGATCTGCCCTGGGGCGTTTAACTCCTAAACATCAGCGAAGCGGACCGTCTTCCCCTGGAATTACCCAACGAGCGATTGCGAACACGTTTACAGCCGAGCCCAATCATCGCAGTCTGGTTCCAGGGCTCAAATTTCCCAAGGGGATTAGCGACCAAACAATGGAGAGTTGAACTAGCAGTTTAAAGCTGAAGGCCACTTACCATTTATCTTGTTCCCTGTCAGTGATGCAGTGCATACCTAATGACAACGGGGAATGATGAGGAAGTGGCAGTCCAGATCAGAGTAATAAAACAGACGTTTAAAAAATTAATTGCAACTCTCACCTGAAATATATCAGCTCACTTAGAAAAGTAATTTCACCAAACCCTCATGTTATCTACACCCCTGACACACAAACACTTACATCTTCTTCACTGTGAACTCAGATCAACACAATCCCATAACAGGTTCACTTTTTCCTCTTTCTCTTCCCAGTGTAATTCAGACAAAGTCTACAATGCTTCAGTCCTGTGCCAAATCCCTTTGATATGGTTCTGCTTGGTCCAGTTTCTATTCTCCGATCTAGTCAACACAAAGTCAATAAAATCTGCTCCAGTTGATCAAACGATAACAGAGGACTTTTGTGCAGTCAAGTCCAGCTTGGTCTACGTTAAGTTTCTTGGTCCAGCTGTGGCTATAGCAGCTCCACGTAGTTTTCTGGAATCAGTCCAGTTCGACCATCCAGAGTCCCTTCCAGCCAGCCGGGCTCCCTGGAAGCATGAACTGTAAGGAAGTAACAGAAAGACGTAAAATATGATGGCATAAATTAAGGACTATACAGCTGAAATGAGATATTTACACACGTAAGATTAATTAGAGTTTAAGCAATTTTGGAAAGTGCAGATGATGTCATGGCTTTGTAAGCTACTGACAGGTTAATTCACAACATTTGAGTTCAACAGAGGCACACCTAGGAGTGTATGTCAAAGCGACACCTCAAACACACTGCTTCCTGTGACATCATGGGGAGAAATGGTCAACCAAGAAATCAGAAACACAATTTGAAACCTCCACATGTTGCAACATTCGTCTGTTTAAACAAATGTGTTCTCATGTCCCGGAGATGAACCTGTTTTGGTTTAAATTTGCAGGCCAGCATCAAAATCAAAAAGACGTTTTTGAAGATGCTGGCTACAGTGAAAGTCCTGTAACAATGTGGGCTGAACAGCCACTCAGGAAAATAAGAAGTCCGGATTCCAAAAGCAACATAAAAAAAAACAGATTATATTTTGTAAGAGAACTCAAAGAACTTTTTAATTTTGCATTAAGTAAATCGAAGTTATTGTATTGTTTTGCAAATAGCTGGTTTCAGCTGTGTAATTTGAATTGCGTTATCAATAAGTCATATCAAAATAGACACTAACAAAGCAAACATTAACCAAATATGTGAGCTTAATGACAAGTGTAGCTTTATGTGTCAAGTTCAATATGTTTAGAAATAGGCTGTTGTGCAGA
The DNA here is from genome assembly GCA_903067095.1 of Girardinus metallicus. NCBI lineage: Eukaryota > Metazoa > Chordata > Actinopteri > Cyprinodontiformes > Poeciliidae > Girardinus > Girardinus metallicus. The sequence continues at coordinate 43,234 of CAEGAE010080389.1, read as the reverse complement.
AACTAATCTGGGACACAATGTTTGTGTAAATATACAAAAGTGACATGAAATGTGGATATTGGTGAATAAGTTAATCAATAAATTGCCACAGAAATGCAGACAATATATATAGTGTTATTTCAGGGGACTTTTTGGCTGCAGAGTTTTCCAGCCTATAACTGGCACTGGGTTTAATAAAGCATCAGGTTGAGACTTTCCAATTGGCTGTTCTTAAATCAGCTGGATCCGTATCAGAGTCAGAAATTTCTGATCCCAATCAGGCTTATTTTTTACAACATGCAGCAGGCATCTGGTTTCATTAAAGTAAATATAATCCATTTATTTCCTTAACCTCAGTCAGTGTTCAGAGGATTCAGCCAGTTTGTTTTGGGTCAATATCATTGCTAAAGGCTCCAGTTCTGTTTCAAGTTTACTTTACAGACTGGCTTACATTTTACCCAGGCAGGCTCTGAGGTGAGCTAAAATGCTGACCTGGTCAGGGTCAGGTCCTGCAGCAGCAAAAAAGATGGCACTTCCATTTCCATGCTTCATAGATGGCAGGAGTTTCTTTTCCTGGAGTGCTGTAATTTTTTATTTTTATTTTTTTTGCCAAATATGTACTCTATTCTATCCAAAAAATAAATTTTAGACTTATCTGTCCAAAGAACACCATCCCAAAAGTCCTAGTTTTTGTTTGTGTTCTCTCAGTTTGGTCTTGATGTTTTTCTGAGAGCTCAAATCGCTGAATGAATCTGTGCTAGTCAGGAAGCAATCATATGCTATAATGCAGCGTTATTATTATGACTGCTTTAAAAAAAATCATGGAGGTTGTAGTCTGAGCTTCTTGTAGACAGATTAAATGCTTCGTCCTTGGCTGCTGATGAAAAGCCTGCAGTGTTCAGATACCACTTTGAGGATTACATGTCCCCACGGACAAAGTTTGACCCACGAAGGCTCACATGACACTGCTCTGCATTACATAACTATCAATAGTCTTTAAGATGCCAACATTATTTAGATGTTAAAGGTCAGCTTGTAAGAACAAGAAAACCTAATCCCTCCCATGAGTGCTATGTGCGTTTGTCATTTCAGAATTTCTTCAACACATACACAAATACAGATAAACAGGTGAGGCGTTGGGGTGAGTCAGTGTATGGACAGTTTTAATAGCTTTTCACTCTTGAATCTGTGCAAATTTGGCCTTCATTTAAAGGAAGCTAATGTGGGAGTTTTGAAAAAAGCTGACATGTTAAATTCTTCCAGTCATGTAGGAGAAAAGATAAATAAGCTAATGAAAGATCCTCCTTTGCCTGCACGGGTTGTTTTCACCTCTTAATAAAAACTAAGCAAGCAGCTCCTTTACTCAGAAATTAAGGAAGCCTTTTGCAGTGTGAACACAGTCTTTCAAACCGTAACAAGGAAGTCTGAGGAAATGCAAATCCCTACGGCTTACTGTGTGTTTTCACAACAAATTAACTTCCATAACGCCAACACACATCCTGTCTTTCTCCTCCACTGCTGCCAGCTCCGGCGTCTGACTCACCATTCTCAAAGACGGTCCCGGCGATGAAGGACAGCTCTGAGTCGTGCTCTGCCTTGCAAGCGTACAGCGCTCGAGCCTTCCTGCCTGTGACACTGCAAGCACACAGAAAGTTGGAGCAAAACATAAGGTTTAGCATAATTCTTTTTAAGACAGGTAATTCATTTATATATATGCTTAATAGATTAAACTGCCATTTTTGTTTAGAATTTTATCATGGCAAAGACGGAAAAATGTTTAAAATAAACTGATCTTACTGCAGTAGCAGCAAGTTACACTGAGAAATTCAAAAATTCTCCTGTCTACATTTTATTTAACTGTTCAGCTTGGCATTAAACTCAAAGAAATAAAAGCTGTCTACAAATGTAGCGGTGCCACTTGTTTTGCTATCTTCAAACATTTTCTATCAAATAAAACTTTCTAAAGATTTCTTTAATCTACTAAGTTTTATTTCATTTTTTTTTTACTTTTTTAAATAATTTCTTGAAATTTCTGATTAATAATTTATGGCTTTTCCTTTTCCTGGGGAATAAATACAGCAGGACGCAGAGGCCTTTAGTTTTTGCCGCACTGCTACATGGGAGGGGCAGGAAACTCTGATGTGTCTTGACACAATCATATGTTAGAAAATGGAAATAAAGCCAAAGCAGAATTTTGAATTAGATAAAATAAAACCTTTGGAGTCAAATGACATTGGTATTGAGCTTTCCAGCAAAAAAAAAAAAAAAAAAAAAAAAAAAAAACTATTCAGGCATTACTGGTTTGAACCAAAGGATGAATGTAGGAAAAAAACTTCAATATGGATGATCAGGGTGAAGACCCGCAAAAAAATCTGCTGATTTTTTAAGAAATTGATGATTCATAAACCCAAATCAACATAGAAGTTCTTCACTAGACACAAATGAAAAGGAGAAATCTATTTTTAGGGGTTTTTACACATCTTTACCAGGTACTCCACTAGACAGCGATCTGATTGAAAGGCTACTTTGGGTCCTAAGCAGTCACAGAGAGAACCAGGTATTAGCAGCTCCTCTGGCATCACCAGATACTTAAGTCTTTAAATGTGGAGCGTTCAAATGCTGTACATCTGCCAAGGTTTAGGTGAGTGACTGCAACCAATCGCTGTTGCTGTTTTCTATTCCAATTTAAATAGAGGGACTTATATAAGAAAGGGTGCAGTCTGACCTTTATATAAATAGTTCAGAGCACTTTCTTGATCCAGGATGTAACCCCTGATCTTCTGATTTAGCTTTTGAATGATCTCCTTTCATAGGGAAGATCAGCGGTCGCATCATGCTTAAGGGCACAGAACAATGTTCCCAATAAACATTTCAGACTTTTACTTTAATACGACTCGGATGAACTTTGCGCAACAGCTGGAGAATGAGGCTTATTCTAGAATAAATTCCTTTATTCTCACTGCATACTTAGAGCTTACAAAACTATAATATTTACCAGCCGTTGTTAGCTTTACCTATATTTTTATAACATCCTATAAATCTGAGAATAAAACATTTGCTTAGTTGGGTTTTATTTCTTTATGTCCCACAAATCATTAAACTCTTCTAGTTTTTGAGTTATAGTGAAGGGTTATATCACTATTTTCTGGCATGGGGACTATAATAAATCAACAGTATCTTAACACCTATTATTTTTAGACTAGTTAAATCTGGACTAGATTTTTATGCACTAATACAAGCATCAGCTGATGTTTATATTTGATTTATAAAAATGTGAAAGCAAAAAGGTTCAACTAAGTGATTCGCATTTCTTTTGAATTATGACCTAAGCCAAAAAAATATCTAGACAAACTTTTACTCGTATTTCTCTGGGATCAACAAACTTGCAAGCTTTAAATAAAACAAAACAAAACACGGACCAACCTGACTGGGGAAGAGTCACTGGAAGCGGATGAGATCGGCTGTGGACTTGAAGGTGCTGAGAACATCGGCCAGGAGGGAGAACGGGGAGAAGTGGGGCTCGGAGATATTGCACTGAAAAGCAAAATTTACACATTTAATCTACAAACACATTCAACTACCTACAGCTTGTAAACTGTGAGGTTTACATGTGATGACATGTGGAAGACTTTTCCTACCTTGTTGGTATACTGCCTCGACTCTTTGGGTTCAGTCTGAAGACAGAAAACAAAAAAGAGATTTAACTACACACTGAATAAAAGTGTTAAGCAAACTAAATCGCAATGGTCACATTTTATCTGAAAGCTTTAATAGAATACAAGCTTTTAGAGTGATCCTGTTTGCTCATGATCATGTCTGATGAGAGAGTCCTGCCACAGATCAGATGAAACATAAAACATTTGGCTCCAAGGATGAACTATTTGTATGTTATTCACTTTGAGAGTCAAATGCATCTTACTTTTAAAGTGCTGCAGCAGTTTCACCATTAGAAGGAAAAGTTCCTGTCTCTTCCTACTTTTATAATGCAGGATTTTCATCCTAAACTGGCCAGATCATTAAGAAATCCAATTCCAGTTATCATGTTAGTGTGGGGCATTTAGAAATTTATTTGAACTGCTTCTTTTCCCAAGGTGGAACATCTAGCTGTCCAGTTACTTTTCTCAATATTTGGTGCAGAAGTTAGCATGTACTGTGCATTATGCTAAGTACACAATGGATCAACATGACAGACACACAGACAAATAACTGACAATCATAGGGAACAAAATGAAGAGAGCCAAGGCAAATAAATGTGATAAGTCCTCTGAGATCTGAGTAGCTTTTCTGACCACAGTGGCATTTTTGCAGCTCATTAAGCTTTTAAATGAACCAAAGGCTTTGCTGGCCTGGTTAATAATGAGGGATAGTTTTGCTTTGTGTTCCGTTGTAATACAAATTGTACCAAGAGAGGTATTAAAAATAAGTCACAAAATTAGCTATTCATCGTTCAAGAGTTTCAGGAACTTCTGATCATTCGTGTAACTTCTTTGAAGAAAAAAGTCTTGTTTAGAAATGTGGACTGTGGGTGCTGACGTTAGCGTCGGGGATATCTGGGCCTGTTGCAACATGTTTTGTCGTAAGGCACAGAAACTGTTCATTAAACTAGCTGCTATCTGCAATGAATATTTTCTGGTATTTTTTTATTTCATCGTTTTTTATTTTTTGCTTTCTGGTCCATTGGGGTGAGCAGCACCGCTGTCTGCAGAACACAACTGAAACGATTTCTGTATTTCATCAAGATAAATTTAAATAAATAAATATATATAAGAGATTAATTAAGATAAATATTTTTATACACTAAAATAATGTAATTGATTAATTGAAATGAGCGAGTTAATGTCCAGCCTTACTAACAACCCTATACTAAATGGTGGCGGAAGCACGGTGGTGGTGGAAATGTCATGCTTAGGGGTTATTTATCTGCCAATGCTTCTGGTGCATTGATGAAGATGAAGGACTACTTCCAAATTCCCGTAATGTGTATGTAAGCCTCAGACTGGATTTGTAGTCACAATCAAATTCAGTAGCATACATGTAATCGACCAAGTAACCAGGACAAACTGACAGCATTCATAATTTGTTATGTTTTCGGCTGCACATCCTGTTACAGCAGTTGTGTCCAATATCTGGGAAGACTATATGGTAATCTCATTTTCAAGAGGTCCATCACTATGGCACTGAAAACTATAATTCAGTCTTCCATCTGAGCAAGCTGACAGCCGTCGCCAATAAATTTTCCATGCTGTCCATTTAATCTGGTGCCACATGTTGTTGATGAACTCACACTGCTGAACAGCTTGAGTGAAAAGCAAGACCAGATTATGCATCATGCTTCGAGACTGTTACTGTGGTTACCTTTTACGTTTACTGTTAAAACAGCCATCATTGAAAATTTGGAGAGTCACGAGGAAACAATTTGCAAATGCAACACTGACAACTGCAGGCAGCCTTTTGTGCATTATTCAAAAATTTTCCTAAAGCCTTCATCTTTGTGATTTCATTGTTTGTAGAAAACGCTTTAGGAGGCATGCCATGAATGCACAAGGGAGGTGTAACTTATTGTTTGTTAGTCAGAACTAACTAGCAGAAATGGCTATTACCTATGTGCAAAAAACACACTGCTTTTACACAACTGAATGAAAACTGATTCAGTAATGTAGAAAAAAGGAAACACACAGGAGGTGTTTTTAGTTTAAAATCTCAAAACCATTAATAATAACAGAACAGCAGATGATAAAAGATTATGTGAAGCAATCATCTGTGCAACTTTCAGAGGAAGGCCCCACACAGAGGCAAATAAAAAAGATGGTTAGATTACAAACCAGAGGCAGCTGCAGCAAGGACATTATGAGAGCTATGGCAGACCAAGCTCCTCTTACATCAGCCCTAAAAGTCTAAAGTAACACATGAGCCAACTACCAGCTAGTGCCAATAAATCCATCTGTAAACACTCTTTCTCTTCTTAATGTCTCATTAGCAGAGTCAGTCAAATGTGCCCAGGCAGCCACCCGTACACAGACACAAAGCACGAATGACAAAGTGACAACAAATAAACTACAACAACAAAGTATGAGTCTTGTACAAAACCAAATGTAGTAAAGAGAACTACTACTGAATTTAAAAAAAGTTTAACATTTTCTGTTAGCTACAAAAAAGTAAGTTCCTCTTCCTGGGATGCTTTAGAGGCCTACAAGCCTTTAAAAAGCCTTATGAATATTTGTGGGAAGTTTTTAAATTGTACGTTTCCAGTTTTTTCTCGATTGCTTTTATGCAATCAAGAAACTCAGCCTCCACGTTTTCAAACAGTAAACACACAGGCCAAAACTCATAGTCCAAGTTTTGTTTGCAAAAGGTGCTAAGTTGGCCAAAACATTTAAAATATGAAACAAATGCAGTTATTGCCTTAAAACAGCACAACCTGCCGTTAAGTGCATTGTGGGAGAGAAAGTACACAACTTTTTCCTCCATTTAGCTTCCTGTAAAAAAACCTGCCGGGACTTTTCAGACAACGCTTTGGCCAATTACATCACTTACATGCAAATCCCATTTGTTGTCTTTTTACATAGGCTGTGTGAAATTGCTCTTCTTGAAAACAATTGGATCCAGAATCAGAAATGCTCAGATTGCTCAGTTTGAGGCAGACCGAGCAGACAGAGATTTCCAGGATGGCAGTTTTCCAGTCAGCTGCTCTCAGCACCAGTTGCTGCATTTGGGGCAGCTTCATTGAGCAACTAACAAGGAATTTCAAATCCACAAGTCCGCGGTTTGTTTGGTTGTTCACAGAGTCTCAGCCACTCAGCTGAATATTGAAGAAAAACCAATATGGCATGTTTCTTCTTTGATTATTTTTATCAAGTAAAATGTAATCAGTGCTCAGATTATGTGAGGAAACAGTTATATTATGCATGATGCCAATAGACTTCCCAAAAGTAATTCGTCTGAAATAACTCTTCCTTTTGCAAAATAAATATTGTGCAACAAAGCAAAGTGAATCTTTCAGCAACTGAAGGGAAAAACTAAAAATCTTCTGAGTAACTGGTTCCAGGGTCTCAAGGTATCCAAAGCTAAATGACCATTTAATATTTCTTTTTAAAGAACAAATTGAATTTGTAAGTTAGCTCACAAACCAAATCTCTCCCGTGTGGGACTGATTCTACAAAAGGAAACCCTGCCAAGAGCACAAGCATTTTATCAGCTCTATCTTTGCTTTGGCAGCTTTTATAACATTCACACCTCACTAAAGAGACCAACAGCTTTAGAAAGACACAGTTTCTGTCCACAAAGGATAGGGTGGACATTGTGGTTGATAGTGGTGAAGCTGAAAATAACTCAGCGGCTATGCTTAGCTCCAACATAAAACCCTCTGCTGTTTGTTCACACAGACTTGGAGAATTTTGACCACATGCTGCTTTTTTTGGGGAGGAGGGAAAAGTGGGGTGAGGGTAGTGTGAAATGAAATTAAGGTAAAATGTAAAAGAATTACATGGAACATTAAGCAGAATAAAATATTTTTCATCTACAGAAGAAAAACAGACCACGGCCACAGTAGATAAGAGAAACAAAATAGGCATGGGGGGGTACATTTCTGCCAAAAAACCTGGATGAATTACAAGTTTCCATGATTAAAGGCATAAATTTGCCATATTAAAACTAAAATATTGTGCACCCAACATGACAAAACGTAAAAAAAAAAAAAGTTTAGGTGTGTAAATACTTTTATAAGGCACTGTTTGAACAGTGCAAGGAGCTGCATAGTGAAACTGTAAATACGAGACGTTATGACTCACAGTGAGCTGGGTCGGATTTGTCGGCCGTCCTGCTCTCCATCGTTGCTGGTCAGGCTGTGTCTGGGGGTTTTATTGTGGCTGCCGGTGCTGCTACTGCTGCTGCTGCTGCTGTTACAGTTTGTAGAGGAAGACACTGGGTGTTGCATGTCAGCAGCTGGGGTGTTGCCAACACTGTTCCTCTTTTCACCTACAAAAATAAAGCATGATTTGCATACTTTTTGCTGCTATAATTGTAAAAATCGTGACTGAGCAGTGTGAATTCTAGTGTGTCTAACATGGTCACATAATTCAAATACCATGGCAAGCTGACACTTTTATGCAATAAGAGTGCTTAAGGAGAAAATATATAAAGTATGTAAAAGGTGAACAGTATAAAAATGTGTTATTTTTGGACGTGGGGCTCACCTGTCTGAGAATGTGTCGGTGTGTGGAATAGCGTGAGAGGCCTTTCACTGCAGGACGGTGCTTTGCTCTCAGTGCTTCTCCTCCTCGACTGGTCGAGCTGCATGTTTGTTGAATTGCCTGTCGAATTGGGCACGTCCACGAATATCTGTGCAAACAAACAAAAACAAAACAGCTCTAAGGAAATTGGAAGGAACTGTTTAACCTTACAATCTCATAAAACCTTCATGTGAGGAGCAAATATCAGTTGACAAAATTAGTTAGCAGATTAAAAAGCAATGGTTATCATGCAATATTCTGCTTGAAAAGCAAAAGTTATGTAAAGAAAGCAATGTGAACAAACTGGTTGGGTTTGAGAAAACTAGAAGTTATATAAGTCATCAACATCTCGGCTGAAAAAAAACTACATTCGTGTCAGATTTTTGCACATTACTACTGCTAAGATCAATGTATTTTATTTGACTGTATTTGTAATAGATCAATACAGAGCAGTGCATAAAGTGGAAGGAAATGTGTACAGATTTCAAAATGTTTTATAAATACATATCTGAAAGATGTGGCAAGTTTGCTTTACTCTAATACCTCTAAATAAAAACTGGTGCCACCAACTGGTTAGCCAAAGTTGTTACTCCATGAAATGAAATAGCATATCCAGCACTGTTCAATACGCTATTCATACAAGAAAAAGACTTTTTATATCTTTTATAAACTTCAACCTTACAAAATAATTTGTTCTTCTCACTCAACTCAAATTATGCATTACTTGGTGTGTTTTTAAATGTGAATGAAGTACACTGAACAGTGTACTGGTAAAGACATACAGGTGCCTATAACAAATCTGTCTTAGACAAGATGACCTGCATCTTTTAAACTAAGAAAAAACAAACAAATAAAATATCAAATAGTCCTGAAACACTAAAACTCCCAAGTGTCAATGTTGAAAAAGTATGTTTGAAAAAAAAACAACAACTATAAATTGATAAATACAGAATGGAGGTTATAGTTTAATTCAGGTTAATTTCATTAAATAGTTTTTAAAATTTTCTTTCTTTATTTGCATGGGAACAAGTGTTAAACTTAAACATAAGCAGAACACTATAAACTTTATAGCCTCAGTTAATTTGCAATGCACATCCCCAGGTGGACTTTTAGCAATATAAAACAATTTAAAAAACAATAAATCAACATAGCAAAGCAAAATGTCATAAAACACATAATACAATAAACATTAAAAAAAAAAAGGATTGTCACAGCAGCATCATGGGCTGGCTGTTAAACATGACTACTAGTCTGGTCTTTAAGAAACTCCTTCAGTCTTAATCGAAAAAAGTTCCAGACTGGGATCAGTTTCACATCCTCACAAAAGAAATTCCACATCCTAATGTCTCACACAGAAAAACTGCTTTGATCAAAAGAGGTTTTGCAAAAAGGTTGTTGCTGGTTCCGCCATGAGTTACTAAACCTCCAGATCTATGAGGTCACTGAACACCTAAAGAGCCTGACCTTTCAAATCTTTGAAAATTAATGACATATTACATTATTTAACAAAGTTCTTCATATTCAGCTTTTTAAGAATGTAGCAATGATGAAATCTAAGAGTTTTTTTTGTTGAAAATTTTAATTGCTCAGTTATATATCATTTTGCTGTTACATCTACACAAATTACACCTACTGACTCTCAAAAGGATGAAGTAAGTAAAAATGTTGTATTTTGTGTCAGACGTCTATTTACCACACATTCTCTTACTCGTGTCAACATGAATGCATGTGGTGGAAGAACCTTTTACTAGCGTCTTGTTTGCTCCATTCATTGACTGAACACTTTGTCCAATGGCAGGCTCTCATGCAGACATACTGTTACCATGGTGACTTGCGTAAGCAGCATGAGGCATGTGACTTTAAAGTGCACTTACAATTACCGTGGGCATGTTTAGATCTAATAGGTGCAATAAATAATGATGAATGAGGAAAAATAAAAGTTAAATCTTCACTGTGCAATTTTTTTACACCATGCCTGGACTCACAGCCCTCCTCCTCTTACCCTCTCATGGTGCTCTATGAGGATTTCCACTACAATGTTTTGGAACTTGATGTCCATGATGGCTGCGACCGTCTCCTCCTGCGGGCGAAGCAGAGTGGGCCCAAAGACCACGCCCAGATTGGCGACAGTCATCAGGTTCTGCTGGTGGTGACTGGCCACGCTGTGAAGGAAACAAAGAAAAAGGAGAACCACATTTAAATAAATGCAAAAAATATTACACAAAGACTGAAATATCTTAGTGCTGTGCAAATGCCTCGTCATTGTTTATTGAACTGAAATCTGCTGCTTCTTGTGATTTTTTGAACCCCCCCCCCCCACAAGAAATCGATGAAAACACTGTCATTCTTCTTTTCTTAGAGCAACACTTGGAGGCTCACAAGATGACATTCGCTGCATTAGTTGGGCTGCCTACTTGGCTAGCCAGCTTAGTAGCAAACATGCCACTCTAAGTTTATCAACCTAAAAACGATAAAAGCATCATTATGACAACATTCTTTTCAGCTGAGGAATCTACGGAGAGGCCTCCCTGAGATCTGCAGACCCCGGTGACCCACAGTTAGAGTTTCCAGGTGAGATAATAACAGAAAACCTCTAAGGTTCTCTGTTTATACTTTGATTATGTTATTTGTGCAACCCACACAGTTCTGTATTTGCTAGTATTTAATTTATAATGTAGCTCATTGGCATATATGTAAATATTTTACACTGGTATTTTAGGAATGCATATTTACTTAAGCTCCAAACTGCCACTATATAATGCTCGAACTGAAATCTACTGATGCGATTTCAAATGAAAAAGTTTCATTTTGTTTATCTTGCCAGGGACATATTTTGCAAGGTCACAATGCATTTTAATCTCCTTTGTAGACGCTTGGTCATAATTCAAAGAAATTTCCTGCTAAAACTTAAGAGATGGTGCATTCAGGGGAAAGAAGCAGACAGATGGGCTGATGCAATGAAAGGATAATGCCCCTGGCTGCAGCTGTCGCCGTGCACAAAGTCATAAAAATCCACTGTAAATCAACAGCCTGACAAGGACCTTTGCAGAAAAGCTGAAAGAGCACAGAGAACAGGAGGGCATCGCCTGTCTGCAAGCAGCAGGTCAGAAAAGGACAAAGCAGAGAGGAAGACTGGGAAAGTCAAAGCAGTTTTCTGTCTAAGGCATGTTTTTGCTTCTGCAATACATTTCACAATTAAAACAATCTAAAGTTAGTTAAAGCAAGTGAATCTACCAATAAGAATAGGTTACAAAATAAGACAATAATGGTGAAAAATACTAAAATGACCTTGACCTTTCTATATTTCTTTTTCATTGACTGAACTGAATTCTGTCAATGATTTACAAATGGTTGGACTCATTTATGCATTTGACCTTTTACATATATAAACACCGTCTCATCTTTAGCAATGATGAAGTCAATCTGCAGGCTGACAGGAACAGAAAACTGCAAAGATCAAAGGTGTGCTCTGATACAGTCACCATATCTATAAAGCGTTTATGATGATGGCCATCGACAGCTATAATCCAACAAGGCTTGTGGAAATATGCTCGCTACCAAAAGGCCTGCATGCGCTCACCCACAGGTAGTATAAACATGGATGATGGCCCATTTATCACAGATTGCATCATGCTGCAGCTCCAGAAGGAAAGCCTGATAAATCCACTGGGCTTAGATGCAGGGTTAGACTGAATACACAATGTCAGTGGAATACTTTAGCAGAATAATCACACATAAGCCACTATTGTCATGCTATGAGTTGTTTTTTAGGCTGGGGCTCATTTTAATTATACAGCAATCAATAAATGCATGCATTTATGATTCAATAGATTTCTCCAGAGTATTAAAGTGTATTAATTTAACATGTTACATACGTGGTGAGGGAGAAAAGCAATTACAGGGAGTGGTCAGAGGCCAATGACTAGATTCTGATAATGGTTTGTAACCACCTGAACTTCAATATGCAATATAAAGTATATAAAGTTACATTTCTGATTTGTTGTTTCGTAAAAAACCAAAATCTGTATTTGTGATGGTCTTTCCTTTTTCAATGCAAGACTTAAAATTCCTGGCAGAAACAGCTTGTCCTCAGGTGACTGCAAAGACATTTTTGGTCAAATTTGGTTCTGGACTCTAAACAGCAGATCCAATGTCTTTCATTTTCTTCTGGTGCAGTCTTTTTTTTTTTTGCTGATTTGATATTACTCCCAATCTCTCCCTGGAACAGAAAACCTGGGGAAAGAGATTCTCCTGTTGGCTCCAAGGTTTCTATTGTAAACACACAGTGCATCAAATTACATAGAAATGATACTGAGTCTAAGTTTTTTTTCCCAGGATTAATGGCAGAACCAATCACGAGATACTGGACTCCACCAGACGGATTGCAGGACACGGGTTCACTATCACTGGTATCATTACAGGTTCAGAATTTAAATGTGACAGAGTGCAGCTCGTCTCCACCTACTTGGACAGGTGTTTCATCAGCAGCTCCAACATCTGTCTGTTCTTCTCAGGTAGTCGGTGAACAAGAGCATGGATCTCTGTCACTCTGGCCTCTGGATTGTCCATCTCTGAAGAAGACACATATAACAGCAATAGGTGAACTCCTTTGAGAAAAAGAGACGTGACGCATCAGGACTTTATAAAATATATAAAGGAATGAACCAATTATGTAGCTTCTGACCAGGAACCAGGAATATTACAATATGATGAACTCATTCAAGGCTTCATCCAATATATTTGTTGCACATAGGTGCATTTCTTTATTAAGATCATTTACCAATAAACTAACTCACTCACTGACAATGCAAATATATTAACAACATTGTTACTGTCATATGTTTCACTTTTATGTTTTATGGTGTCCACAAAAGGAAATAAAATCACAAAGCTATTATGGCTTAAAAAGTGGATATGTTGTCATTCTTTCTCAGTTTTAAGTGAAATGTTACGTAACTCTGCACTGTTAATAAAAATATATTATTTATTAGTCAGAAGTGACAAATACTCAAAGAAAGTTTTACAAACTGGAGTTGTATTGAAAAAAAAAAGTAAAGTTCATTTACAGGCAACATTTTTTTATTGAACCAGAATTTAGAAGCAGCATTGGTAGATACGCATAGATGTACAGTTAAATCCAAAATTATTCACACCAATGCCCCATTCATGTTTATATTAATTAGGGATGCAACAATATGACAATTTGAGCCGATGTTGATATGTGGTATAAATATTTTAGTGGCTAAATAAGTGAAGGTGTTTTAGCATTAAAGAGTGTTTATTAATGCATTTAAAGTCTGGAAGTTGCTTTTATTAAACTGGCAAAATGGCATAAATATTCAAGTCACATATCAAAACTATCCATACAAGTTTTGACATTAACACTATTAAATTTGCTGGAGATCACTCATCTCTTTGGTCAAAGTTGCTGGAGACTTTGCCTAGTTTATGGTTTAGGCCGACAGACCTGCTATTAAAGCATCACAGCTGGAAAGGTGACAGAGTGTTCACAGTAAATCAGCCCTCAGGATCTGGCTGTCAGCAGGAAGTAATGACTCGACTGCAAGGCTGGAATCCTCTTTCACACACTTTAACACCAAAAGTATTTCCATATCAAGTCAACTGCTGCAAAGGCCAAAGACTAAAATACGAACCAAAACTATTATTGAGAGTATAAGAGGAGTACTGCAAGACATCTTAAACATGTCCTATTAAACATCCAATGTCAACACAGACAGTCATCTGATCAAAAATATAACACTTACTTGTCATTTCCTAATATGAACACTACAAGATGCAGTAGGTAATGTTTATAAAAATGTATTTTTTCACTTATATGTTAAAACTGTTAGTGTATCCTGATAGTAGAATATGAAACAGATAATCTGTTCGTCTGTATCCTCCCAGTGGTCCTACTGCCATTTGCAGAAATACACAGCTCTCAGAAACAACCAATCAGAGCCAGGAGGAATGTCTTAACAGTGTCAATCATGCTTCTGTACACGGTGCTCACATCCTTCCCACAATTAGTGCATGCTGTCGTTCAAGCTCAAGATTGCTGGTGTGCTGTGCTCATGTTGGAAAAACATCCTAACCTACCAGTGAATACCAGCCTGGTTATTTTTTCTTAAATGCAATTAAATCCTTTTACCACAGAGATAAAGAAACTTTGATCAGACATCAACACATGAACATTGTCTAATGAAGAAATAAGAATTTTGTGGGTATGTCATTATTTTTTTCACATGGTTTTGACTGTGAACAGACCCAAGTATACATTTTTTTTTAAGAAATCAATAAATTATATTTACATTTGTTGTCATAACATGAAAAATTTTAAAAAAGTTCAAAGGACAAGAATATTTTTGTGAGGCCCTGTCTACAAAAAGCAGCAATGTAGTTGTGTGGGGAAAAAAAGAAAGTGTTTGAGAAATAATTTCAAGTTGTTCATAGTTTCTAAGTTATGACAATCTTTCCCATCAGGGCGTGAAGACATTTGCTTTACAAATTAGTGGATACAGAGAGTTAAGCTTTGAACTGATATGAGGGGAGAGAATAAAGGGCAACGCACATCAGCGGTGTCAAACAAGTGAAGAAGTACGCCCCCATCGTTTTCTATTTAACAACTTACACAGATGGCATCTGATGTCATCAGCACCATCAAGCTGATTTTAAAAACTGCTCCATTCAGAGGGGCTGATTCCTCTGACAAAACAGTCTCCAGAGAAAGTCCCATAACCTCTCTGTCTCAGAACCGACAAGAACAACATTCTGTTTGAGTTAAAGGCACCAATTGCATATTGCATATGTTTTAAAGGCACCAGTCAACAGTTTTAGAGCTATCGCTTGATCAAGCATCGACCCATTCTCTATAGCCAAGAGCAAAATAAAAATCCTTTCACCTATTAGGTGAAACCAAGCAATGATTTAAAAGATAGATATCAGTTAATATTTGTTTAATAGAAAAATCCAAACTTGTTAGACCAGCTGATTGCCAAGAGGTTCTCTACTGGCACTGTACTGCTTCTCATTTCTTCACTCAATTTAATATAAAATGCTACCATAACTTGATAGGACATTTGCTTAGGCTTTAGAGGGTTTAAAAGTGTAAACTCACAGAAAAATATTAGAAAATAATCATATTAGTTAAAGTGTACAGAGCAAGTTAAAAGGTTCATGGGGAAAACATGTTACAAGCAGAGGTAGGCACCCAGTAAAGTTAATAAACTGGTATTCTCCTGTCAGTGAGCACAAAAGACAGGTATTAGAAGTCAGATTCCATCCTACCACACCTTCTACTCCTCCTCCCCTTCCTCTTCATTTTTCCTTCCTTCTACACCAAACCAGTTCCCACAACATCTCTTTCTTTTACTTCAACCCCTGTCTCTTATTTTCTTTTTGTCTAAATCTGATATTTGACACAGGATGAGAGTAAACAAAGAGGAAACTTGAGGAGGAGCAAAATGAGCGATGGTGGTGGGAGGAACTGTTTGGGATGTGAAAGAGAGAAGGAGCGAGGGAGGAGTCTGCAGAGGGAGTTCAAACCAGGACAGTGTCCTCACAGCACTCTGGGATGAGCCAGGAGACAAAAAAAAAAAAATAAGAGAACTCAGCCGCATTCTTCCATGTACCGATTCATGCCGTGCAAAATCTAACATAACCAGAGGCTTTCCAAAAATAGTGCAAAATTTCAATATAGGGAAATGAAACAACAAGGATTCCAAGCGTCACATGGAGGAAAGTTCCACATTTAAATATCGCTGAAACTCTACAAGCCTAACACAGGCAAACATATAGAAACAGGCTTTTTATTCTCTCTCTGGTTGACTTGGCTATGTATGGAGCTGCTTCCTGGCAGTGTTGCCAGGGACACAGAGTTATTTCCTGGAGTTCATTCCCATTGCAGCTGAGCTTTCCAAAGTCAAACATAAAAGCCCTGTTTGCCCATCCTCCTAGGCCAAACTAAATTAAAACAAAATATACTTATCTTACTTTTTGTTTTTAAATAAAGTAAAAAAGAAAGAAAAAAATGAGAAAGAAGAGCATATAAACATGCACTGATTTGAAAAATATTCATGTCCACCGTAACATTTTCACATACTGTCGACTACCAGCCACATACCTTACTCTTAGGATGAATGATTTCCAATTTTTTTTCATAAATAAAGATCTGAAAAGTGTGGCATGCATTTGTAGTCAACCACCCCACAAAGTCACTACTTTGCAGAAATGCCCTTCACAGCCATAACAGCAATAATTATTTTAGGGGATGTCTCTACAGCCTAGAGACATTCATCTAGAGATGATATTTTTGCTTGTACTGAAACTCAGTCATATTGGATGGGCTGCATCAGCAAACGGTTATGTTAGGTGGATTTGGGTCTGGACTTTGATTGTGCCATACTAACACAAATACGTTTTTATCTGAGGCATTTCATTGTAGCTGCAGCTCCTCCAGAGCTACCACAGACCTTTAGGCTGCTTCACTGACTGACACTCTCCTTTCTTCATCTATCACTTCAGGTGGATGACCACACTATTTTTTATAACAAATTAAACTTATAAATCTTAACTGTATACTTCAAATTTCTATAAAAATACTTAAAAAATCCAAGCGGATCTGATGACTTGTGGAAGAAAATGTGGACCAGCCTCTGCTTGTAAGAGTTTATTTTGTATCCCAGCAGCAGCAGGAGAGGAATGCACTGTACTGAAACGATTGCTTTGGCTGTTGGACAGTTGAGATAATCAATCTTTTAAAAAGCAGAATAAGTCAAGTTTTTGTTTTTTTTTTTCCCTTCAATAGGCGCTCTACAAATGAAACACAGATATTTTTTAAGATGGGCTTTTGCAATAAATAACCCAAAAAATAGACTTCAGCTAGTTTGTACCATTAAGTTCAGCAACCAGTGGGTTTCGTCCTTCATGTCAAATTTGAATCTGTATACTTCTCATCCGCACAAGCACACACACGCAGGCTGGAGGCGATCTGCGTCACAGACATCGCAAAAAAGAGCCAGAAGGCTAAAATAATCCCCATTTATCTCAATCATATGCTGTCGTGTTTTAAACTCATCTAAGCATCTCCTAAATCATAATAAGGAGAAAAAACTCATATTACAATGAAAATATCAAAATCCATGCTTAATCAGTACCAAAACTGTCCGGGACGATTCAAGAGGATTTCATCTGAAATCAGCAACAACCCAAAAAGTCAGCCACTGGGTTGCTCTTTGTAGGGCTTTGTGTGTCTTTTTCTTTTTTGAATAGCTGTCTGTCCTGTTTTCATGAGCATTTGGGAGGCAAATGAGGTGCACAATAAGAAGAGACTTACTGGCAGCTTTGATGAAACTCCTTTGGTACTGGTACGTCATGAGAGGCGCAGGCAGCATCCTGGAAAACAGATGTCACATAAACCAATATCTACTCAGGTAATAAAGCAATTAAAATAGCCCGTCTCCTTAAGAGATGAATCAAGCAAAAAGTTATTAATGAGATATAAATGAAATGAGCCCATTTTTGCCACACACACCTCAGATAATGCTTGATGGCACTCGTTATTGTTTTAATCTCCCACTCTGGGTTGTCCAGCTCCACGTCAGCACACGTCTTAGGATCTGAAATACAAAGATACAACTCAGTTTCCCCGAAATGGATTTGTACATGCTTTAATGTGTGTGTTTCAGTGTTTACCCATAGTCAGGCTCAGTAGTTTTTGTACTTTGGAGCTTACGCCAACGATTCTGTACAGACCCTGCTCATCGATACCTGAAGACGCAGAGATGAAATAAGGAAGTTATACTGCAGACATTTTAAGTAATTATTAAATAAGGTATATAGAAGCTTGACCGGTCTTCAGTAGATCTGATGTATTGAACTTTTTTCTATTTTATAATTAAATTTGCCTTTTAGAGGTACGGTATCCTTCGCATATAGTT
The DNA here is from genome assembly GCA_903067095.1 of Girardinus metallicus. Lineage (NCBI taxonomy): Eukaryota > Metazoa > Chordata > Actinopteri > Cyprinodontiformes > Poeciliidae > Girardinus > Girardinus metallicus. The sequence goes on along the minus strand of CAEGAE010080389.1, from coordinate 25,089 downwards.
GTACCCATAATGTCCTACAAGCACAAAATAAATGTATAATTTATTGGAGTAACAATGTGAAGAGCTGAGAATGCCATTCACTCTAACAAGGTCCCTAGAGCCTAAGGAAGGGAAACAGGCTCACGGTATGACTTACTCTACCCCGTGCCCAACAGTGAGCATGAGGGGCTTCTCCAGATATTCATACTTTGATTCCCAAACTAATTTGAAGAGGTTGTTGTTGAAGAACTCAATATTTTAGTAATGAGGACAAAGTACACAATTTCAGTTGAATTTAGCATTTAGCAAACATTTACAGCTTTGATCTCCACCTTGGAGGGGGCTGGTAAGGCAAAATCTACACAAGGTCATTCAGAATTTATTGTAATAAATTACTTTAGTAGTACATTTCAGCTCATTTCACCATCCAAACTGAATGTACTTAAATAATTAGAAACAAATGACATAATCATGCACAGTGTGAATGTATCTCCTGAAGAGTGAAGAGGCATAAAGAAGGCAGCAACAGATGCTCTAAGGGCATTGGATGAAATAAGGTGGTTTTCTTGGGTTTTTTTTTTTGTTTTTTTTAACATGCAGACCTTTACTGTGACATTTTAGGGGAACATCTGAAGGCCAGGAGTGTCCAGAGACATCAAAGAGACGCATACTCATAAGGTGGCAGCTTCAGTTTCATTTGTGGCAGACTTAAACTTTTTCAACATGGCTTGCAATGTCAAGGATGCCACGTTCAGTACATAAAAGTGTTATTCCAACAATAGAAACACCAATATTTACATATAGTGTCATTCTGTTAATATACCTGGATCAAATCCACAGTATTAATTCCCTCAGTGTTTACCGGTTCATGGACATTTTTTTTTTTTATTGTTTGGTCTTGTTTGACAGTTATGTCTGTTTTGGTACAGCTTGATGAAAGGCTCAGTAAATAGATAATGTGCACCACATATAACGGAGTAATGATTTACAAAGTTGTAGCCCTTTTCTAAGACTTCTCAGAGCTACCTTAGCAGCTCAACAAAATTTTATAAATGGATTTTTACATGAAGCACCTTCCTTAAATAAACATGAAATAAAAGAATTCCATGCCAACTGGGGCAAGCAGATGACAACTAAATATATGCAAAAGTAAAATAAACCACATGAATGAAGCAGGAGTTCAACCAAACAGATATACTGTTAACATTATACCTCGAGTTTCCACAGCGTAGATGAATTTTTTCATAACGTTGAACCCAGTAACATCCAGCTGGGCCACTGTTGATGAGAGACAAACAAGGATTATGAGGCGATTAGCAGCTTATAAAAAATACATGACGACAGGCTCTTCCTACTTTAGATTTTTATACACTTTGAAAACATTTCTTCTCTTTTCAAGCTTGTCTTTTGGGCTAAGAGCTTGATTTGAAACTTAGAGCGGTGGACAGCTGCAAAAAGTTAATTGCATTACTACATATATTTAAGAAAATCAAAAATCAGTTCAATCGTAATATTCAGGCAGGCCGTCCATCTCAGTTTTCCTCCATCCGGGAACCTAAATCCGACCAGATTAAATAACCCCACATGAGAAAAGCATCAACGGTTGCCTATTTTCTTTTACTCTTAAGAACTCATCTATCATCACATTATATGTTTTGTTTTACTTTACTCCAAAACTTTGCTCTCCCTAAATTAATGCAAATTTTTTCAGTTTGCCTCATTTATATATGGTAACCTTAAAGCTATATGAATGTTTAGTATATAAGGAGTTTTTTTTTTGTAAAAAAAAGAAAAAAAACATTACTGTAATAACATTACCTTTGCTTATCAGGTCCATTTTCTCTGTCATATATTTAAGAAATCTCTATGTATCTTATAGACAAATTTTATGCATACAAACTCCACTTTAAGGGTTCAAAACTGAGCAAAATCCAGATGTGTTCTGACAAATGGACAAAGCAACCATTGAGTTCAGAAGAACATGTCTAAATACCACCCTGAGGTCAGCTGAAAGAGTCTGGTGATTTTATTCTCACAACTGAACTGTGCTTGTCAACATGTTTGTTTAGACATGAGAAACAACTCACTGCATCATGGTTAAAAATGTGTTTCCAGTTGAAATATATAATCTCCAAACCGTTTGTATAAATAAATGTTTAAACTGATCTACTTACTGCCTTCAGTTTGGTTGTCTTTGTTGAGATTGTACACCTGCAAACAAAGGAGAACAATAGAGAAAAGGTTATTCTTTCTCATGAATGAAACTTTCTCTAGCAAACCTTCCCTCTTGGCACAAATGCAAAATCTTTAACAAGTTATTAATATGTATATGCTATTGGGAAAATGCATCCAGACATCACATTTAATTTTGGTTTTAGAACACCCTGTAAATCCAATTAGCTATATCTGCACAGAAAAATAGAAAATGATTGCTTTTGTATGTTATGTATAGCAAAATTTAAGGACTTTTATTCATAAAACTTTTTTTAAGTAATTTACACTCAATGTTGAATATTTATGCACTTAAATGGTTTAGGTTTTTACAAAAGGCAAAAGTTTGACAGTTTCTGGTTTTATCTCAAAAAAGAGGTTGAGGTAGTAACGTGACTCATGAAAACAACTGTGTATATATAACCAGTGTTTTATCTGGAGTAATGAGGTAGGGTCACATCCATGTGTTGAATAAATGTCTGAAAAGTACTCCAAGGATATTATTGTGTACACAGCCCACATTATGGGGGAAGGTCTGTCCAAAAAGGGTCTAAGTCAGCAATTTCAAACTTTCAAGTTTCAAAGGGTGTTGAAAACATTTTCACACCCCTTGAACGTTTTCCGCAAACATCCGTGTACTCAAGAGGGACTTACTATCACAAACTAAAACAAAGCAGAGGATAATTGCGAGGTGAGGCATAAATGATGCATGGTTTTCAACACTTTCATAAATACATGTAAAAAGAAGTGTGACATGCATTTATATTTAGGTTCGCCTCGAGTCAATACATAGCATAATCTGCTGCAGTTGCAGCTGCACGGCCTTTAGGGTATGTACTGAAATTTTGACTGTAACATACAAAATTGAATAGACACAAATAAGCACAGCTGAATTAAATGATTAAAGCTTTTTAAAATAAAATGAACATTCCTAAGCTTTTCACATGAAAAAAACCCAAAATGGATAAAAATGTGAAAATAAAGCTTCTGTTAAGAACTTCTTTTTCAAAGGTGGCTTTATCCTGCTGTAACGCTCAATCAGATTGAACTGATTAAACGATAACAGTTACAAAACAAACATGTCTGAACATCAAAGGTGGCTTTACAGATGAGGTGGAAAACACAAGCACATTTTATTTTACGACGGGTCGCCCGAGTTCTGCAGCTGCATGTTCCAGCTTGCGTGGTGTCAATTACCTTTGCCCGTTTGCATGCGGACTTGAGGGAGGTGTCGAGACATGAACGGTTCTGAGTGAGGGCGCAGAGAGCAGCACTAAAACAGTTGAACGTAGCAAAATGTAAAGTTTGCACGCCTAAACTAAACCACTTGTTGTACATGTGAAAAAGTTGCACAAAAGCTCAGAGGACATGATGTCCCCTTCTCTCCTCCTTTGTCTCCATCACTGTTTGTCTTGGTCATATAAGCGCAAACTGGTAACCATGGCAACCTACCGGTTCTCTACCGTCCATAGCCTCCATCCACAACCTACGATCCTCCTCTGACAGAGCCTGCATGGTGATTATGCCTTGTCTGCACACACACACATACACACACACACACACAAAAGGGACATTAGCGTTTTAAATTTTATGGTAAGTGGCAAACATTTTCAGTTAGAGGCTGTTAGATCAACAAATTTCCCAGCACTGACCAAATGCACATGAAGGAGCACATCCAAGTACCACATTTTGCACAGGAACAAATGCCTTATAAGTAAAGTATACCTGTAATCATGACATTTTATTTTCAAAACACTGTAGAAGTTAAAAAGAAAAAACACCTTTAAAAAAACTTTCAGACTGATTTGAATATGAAAATTTTATATTTTTATACGTGTTCTGTTGCACATGCCAGAGTTCTGATTCTAATTTGCTGAAATCTGATGATCAGCTGCTCAGATCAGATTTTTCACCATAAAAGGATCAGAGGCAGATGATGAACGTCCCCTGAAAAATTCATCAGCTAGCAAGAATTCATTAATCCACGGAGAGAAGACAAATCATTGTGAGAGGAGCAGCGTTCATTGTGTGTTCTCACATCTCCGTCACTCACACAGTCTCATTAGCTAAATCTGTCTCTGCCTTCTTACAAGTTCACAATCGATCCTGCTCTAGTCACTCTGTCAGCACGAGAACATTCATCTTCTTCTTGCTCCCACGCTCTGCGCCAATCATGATCCACTGCCCGATACAGGACATCACTCAGCCAGACGCACTCTGACCAGAAAGCACAGCCTCTGCTGCTAAGTAAGTAAACCAGCCTGTTTTAATAGTGGTGGAGATTTATGGAAACCATATTATCAGTTGGTACAGTCCAAAGTTTTTTTGTTTTTTTTTTAAGTTTTAAGTCACAAGAGACAGAATACTCTTCTTTTAGAAGCATTTATGCTTTGTAAAATGTAAAAACTGTATGAAAACACCAACCAAAAAGACTTAAAGGGCAAGAAATGCAAAAAGAGGATTAGGAGGAAATGTAGAGGAAAATGTGGAAGAGCTGGAGGAAGGACGGCGCAGACAGAGAGCCGCCAGGTTTCTTCTTGATTAAGACAATGGCACCCTCATGTGTCTGTGGGGGCAAATTACAACACCGCAAAACCCAACATGTTGGGAATCCGCTTTGTTGATCTAATATACAGGTTCAGCTCAATAAATAAGAACATCAACAGACTATTTAAATCAATTAAAAATGTAAAATTCTTTTATAAAGATTCAACAAAACCATATTCATTTTTAAATGTTTACTTTTATTAGATTATATTAGTCTGCATATAAATGAATCCCAATATTCTGTTTCTTAGAAAATGTGAATGATTTTTGTGATTTCCAGTGAAAAACTGTTTGGAAAGTCACAAACGGTCACTGCTACTGAGGCAGGTTGTTCACAGAGTGCTGCATTCAAGGATATTAATGGAGAGTTGAGTGGAAGAAAAAAGTGTGGTAGAAAAAGATACAGGTATTACTGCAGGTTTAACACAAATATGGAGCTAATATCATTCAAGAATTTGGGAAAAATTATAAAATATTCCTTTTTTTATTTGTTTATTTCTGAGTTTTTGCAGCTATGAGTAAAAACCATTAAACCTAGCAGAAATAAACCCTAGTTATTTCAGTTTGTATATGTAATAATTTTACTTTTTGAACTAAGTTGTTAAAATAAATACATCTTTCAATGATATTTCAAGTTGTTTTAGATTCACTTGTCAGTATAAATAATGTCAAATGATAATAGATGAGTAGGTGGAAGGAAAATGGTTTCAGCATCTTGTCATTTAAAAAGTTGAAGCAGGTGACCAAACAACAAACTCTAACCTGTCCATGGCCTCGACATCAAAACAGAACCTCTTTTCTATGGACTCCGTCTTCCTCCTGGTGCACGACTTCAGGATGAAACTCTCCTCCTCACCCTGATCAATACAAAAAGAGAGAAAAAGCACAGCACTGCAGTACAATAATAACATTCACACAAACAGGTATTTCAACTAAACAAGCATTTCACATGGTGATGGAGGTTAGCTTGATGAAGTAAAGCGAAGCAAAGACGAATCACTTTGCTGTTTCTGAAGCTGCAGATTAATTGACGCTCTATATTTCTGACTGAAAATTTCTTGCTAAAGTTTTTATGCTTCAAAGTGAAGTGCTACTTTGTGTTGGTCTATCACATTACAAATTACAGGTTGTGTTTTAAAATGAGGACAAGAACCTTGATTAGTGAGTGACACACTCACCATTTTGCCCCCTGATTTGGGGTCAAACACAACCATGGCGAACTTCTTGGGCTCACGGTGGTAAGTGCAGTAGTACTTCACCCACGTTGAAACAAAGGGACCTGAGAAATAAAGAACAAGAGCTGAGATGATGAATGATTGCACCAGACAGGACAAGATGATGAAAAGGTCAAAGAGATAGAGATGAACAGAAATAAAACAATAGCAGCAAAATAAAGCTGAGTAGGCCAAGGTTCAGGGATAAAATGTGCTACCATGGAAACCACATGAAGCCAGATACAAGGTGGTTCCTACAAGCAGAAACCGAGGTGGGCTTATACTCACGCTTCTCCAGCACAAACAGGTAGCCCTCCATGGTGTGCTGGCTGACACTCTTGTGCTCATGAGGGTTCTCCTTCATCTTCCTCATCAGACTCTCAACCTCAGACCTTGTGCTCTCAAAACGGTTCCTTGTCTGTATGCACAAGAACAAGAAGCAAAATCTGTACTGATTACACATTATCTGATTTGTTTTCTATCAAATTATGCCAACAGGAAGCTTCACACAAGCAGAATCACATTCAAAAGCATTTAGACAGAAAATTTGCTCCTGTCTGCAGAGTCTAATATTTTCTAAGTGAAAATCTTTGTAGAATGGTCAAGTCTTGAATTTGCAGAACGTCTTTAGAAATAGAAATAACCTCTATAGGATTAGGGTTTCTTTAACTAGGGATAGTTACATTTATACTTTTTAGACTTTTTAAAGTGAATCCTGAATTAAATGCGACACTTTTGTCTTTCATACCTCCTTAGTAATGTCTGTTTCACTTACCATATTTTTGGCCCAATTTAAATTTCTCAGTTAGTGTTTCTAGCTGTTAGATCCCCAAAGTGAACACTTGTGTAGGATCCTATTTAAGAAGCTGCATATATTGGATCTTTGTCCATTTGAATGTCATATGTCCTCATTGATTCCTCCGTTTTTGTTCTCTTGAGATAATGTAAACTTTTGGATCAGTCTTTGTAGGAGAGAGTTACATTTTATTTCTCCTGTTAATGTTGGGTAATGTATTTTGATCTGATCGAATTTCAATTGATCCGTAGGCCCACCTACATCTAAACAGAAGTCTAATACATGTTTTTTTGGGTTCTTACATTCTGTATGCTGATAGTGAGATCAGTTTTGAAGTGGTTGAAGTCCTTCGCCAGCTCATAGCCATGATGATAGTAGGTGAACAGGCCTTGAAGAAATGCCAACAGCTGAAACAAAGCCCAACAACAACAAAGAGGGAATAAGATGAGCAGGCAAATAAAAAAAATAAAAAAAAACCTTTTTCTTAGCAACAACTTTCTTTTATATCCTCAGAAACCACAGTAGAGATGCCCTTTACTAAAACTCAATCATTGTTTGATTCCAAGGTGAGTTAAAGGAACATGTATATTGCACTAAAGGTAAATAACAAAATGTGGCGTTGTCTTACAGGCTCCACAAAGTCAAACATCTTCCTCTCTTGGACCTCTTGCACCTTAAAGACGTACTCCAGAGAAACTTCGTAGAAATGCTGCCTCACGTGATCCACCTGGTTGTCCGCCTAAAACAGTAAATAAAATGCGTACAAGTGGTAAATCACAGGGACAGAAGGAGAAACTCAAGAGATGTAGACGCAGACAAATGTCCTTACTTCATGTAGATGGGACTCTTTTTTCTTTGCTGAAAGGCTCAAATGCTTCTCTAGCACTGCACAATATTTCTCTGTCTCTTTGTCATATTTCTTCTTGGCTTCCTGCCACACAGAATACATCACAATGCAGTTTTTCAATCAATATATCTTTATTGATGATCCCTTTTTCCAATAGAGGAAAAGCCTCAAGAAGCGTCACACAAACAATGTGTAATAATAACAAAAGAAGTTCCCTGCACTATCTTGGAAATCTTGTATATTTCTCCTTAAATGGTACCATGTTTGTAAGAAAAATGCATTTGTGGGTTGAGCCACAGATTTGAGTTGCTGTACCCATTAAAAACCGTCTGAGTCCTATCTTAAGATAACATTCTGCAACCAGCGAAACTTTAATAATCTCAATTCAGATGGAACTTGCTCCTCCAATATGTCAATTTTCTACTCAACAGAAGTAGATCGGCTAGTGTTGGACCAGTTGTGTTGGTGTTGGAGTGTTGTGTTTCCTCAAACTTTAATCATCCAACTGAATAAACAGCAGCAATCAAGAGTCAATAACAGAATAAGCCTTCTGGCATGGCAAAGAGGATTTGACTAATCTTTCATTGGCACAGCTGACATATATACAACCTCCAATAATATTAATAATAAAAATAGGAAGAAGACGAAGCAGCAGCTGTTCAGCTGTTTAATGAGCAAAGAGCCTAAACATTTCTGAAGGTTTTTTCCTCAACATAGAATATGTCCTTTTTTTTTTTTTTTTTTTTTTTACAGGACTCAGAGTCAGACTGTCCTCCGTGGGAGCCCAGCTGTTTATCAGACAATAGAGTATTTCAGCACATGGACAAAGGCACGTGGTCAGATGATAAGCTGGGTGTAGACACAGAGTTTAAATATACTGGGGGAAAATGTTCAAACTAAGCAACAAACAGCTGTGTCTTTCCACTGGTCCAGATGGGAATTAGGAAACAGCTGCAGAGCACATCAGGAAGGATGAGTCTGACTCTAAATATCAAGGCCTCTGTTCAAAGTCTGCCTCCTTGATTCCCTGTAGAGACTCAGTCTGAAATTACTATCTCTGCAACCAACTTCTGCAAAGGCTTTATTGTAAACTCCACATGCTTCATGTAAAAGATAAAGAAGCATCTGCAATTCAATAAAACCACATAAAGGCCAGATTGCTGTTCTTTTTCAATACCTGTATTTAAAAAAGAATTTTGGTTTAGAAAAAAGTATTCATTTTTCCCCCACCAGCAGGTGGCAGTGTGGTACAGGAGATCAGGATGTTACATTTCCCAAGAGGGCCCAATAAATATTTCTTTACAAGATTCAACATCAGCACTAGGTTGACTCATCATATCTACAATGACGGCATAAACCGCTGATTCAATATGCCAAGTAAATAATCACAGAAATCCCACAAGGCTTAACAACACATCATCACACCTGGTATGTCCAGGCAAGCATTCACCTCTTTTGGTTATTTATCTTACAGAATTAAAATATATCTAATTTTACTGAGCAGGTATTTTGTTGGGGAGGTTTTAAAGACAGTTTATGGGAGATCTGGGTTCCTAATTTTCAAATCCAAACAAACCGTTGCAATAATTCCACAAAAATATTTTTGTGTAAACGTGCAGTTGAAATTTCAAAACAATTGAGAGCAATTGGGAAAAAGAGGCTGCCAAGAGGCCGACAGCAACACCGCAGGAGCTGCAGCCATTTCCCACTGGGCTGTGGTATTTATGTGACAACAATCTGATGTATTTCCCATGTGTCCTCACAAAGGAGCAGGACAGAAGTCTTTTTTGTTTTGTTTTGTTTTTTTTGTTTTTTTTTCAGAAAAAAACACTCAAGTTTGGTTAAAATCTCCCAAAATGTGTTATGGTTTGATGAAAACCAACAAGAACTTTTGTGCCACAGTGCCAAACGCTCTGTTTGGCACAAAAGCAACATTGTGCTAAAGCACAATGTTGCTTTAGCACAATGTAAAACAACATAAACACTGTACTATGAAGTACAGTGGGGAAAGCATCATGCTCTGGGATTCTCCGTGTGGATAAGAGCTGCCGTCATGATCTCAGAGATTAGTTGAGATGGTTAAACATTACCACGACAAACTGAAACATTCTGGGGAAACTCCTACATCAACAGACTAAAGGCTAAAAAACAGAAAAATAAGTGAAAAGGTGTTAAATTTTAACATACCACACTAAATTAAAGCACTTTGAAATAACCACGGTTGAAACAAAGAGTCGCACATACGGTTATCCTCAGTTGACGGTAATTTACACCCAACATATATGTTTGTTCTCATTGTGGATTCTCAATATATTTACTTAAATAATTCAAGTATTGTTAAAAGAGAACAGAGAGCGACATCATATCACCAGCAGCACATCCTGTACAGACGCCCGTTTGAGAGCAGTTTTCAGTAATATTTTCATGACCCTCAAATTCATCTGGGAATAATGTTAGGATGCACAACTAGAACTGTGCCTTCACCTTACATTTGTTTCTTCAGAGGTAGGTGAAACTGTGTCAAACAAAGACTTTACCAGTTCGCTTAGTGCTTAACTAGGATTATCATTGTGACCTAGAGACTGTACATCCGATCACTGTGCCACGATCAGACAATGACTGAAAACAAAGAGAATGGTCAACTGTGGACTACAAACAATGTTTTATGGAAATCTGTGCTGCTGCTTATTTAGGTCCTTCAGCTACTAATTGAATGGATCAAGCTTACCATGACCTGATAAAGGAAGATTACAATCTGTCATACTTACTGCACAGGGAAGGGGTAATGCTAAAAATGGGTGGAACCTGAAAAAAGCTCCTGTTTTGGAGATTGCTAGGATTGTTTTTACAACCCTGATCTATTTTTGGGTCTGGAGCTGCCAGCACTGTATTTTGGTTCATACTCATCATATTGTAAATCTAATTTGAGATGCCTGCTTGCAATATAAGATTTTTTTTCCCCTTTAAAATGGGATTAATAGTGACAAAGAGGCAGCAGTGGATCCATGTCTGTCTGAAATGTTCTCGAATATTGTCCAAGTTTTACCAAAAGTAGTTTTCCTATGAGGAGTGCAGCTTTAATACTTGTAATACAATTTTCCAACATTCAAAATAAAGTGCTAAGTTTCTGAAGCCGTTTTTTTCTGAGTTCAGTTTGCATACAGCTAACTGGTGCTGCATTGGAACATGTTACAGTTAAATGATGCATGTTGTAGCTGACACGCTGAGTAGAGTAGTAAATAACTTTTATAACTAGGGAAACCTTGTGTGCAGTTAAACAGTTAGGCTGCACTGCAAAAATTACAGTACTGACAAAATATCTATCTTCCAATTAAAAGAAAGGATGACAAAAAAGAAGAGATTTCAACATTCATGATAATACTAGTGAATAAATTAAGTTTAACTGTGATGAAATGTAATATGTTGAACAGTGCGAGTTTTTAGGTGCAACACAAAAGTGGAATGTTTGTATTATGTTTGCATTAGTAGAACACTTGTTAAATGAAATCAATTTATATAGTTTGCACATTTTGAAAAGGGTTTTCTTCCCTCTTTACTTACTAGGTAGAATCCAGGCATTCATGCATGTTAATAGTGTAGCAAAATTAGCGGGACATACTTTTTCTTTTACTCAGTTTTTTTACTCAAAATAATCTGCAGTCTGAGAACTATGTAAGACCTATGTCAAATCCTATTGTAGTTTTTTATAAGCAAGTTTTATTCCCATCTTCCTTTACCTATTCAAGAACAAACATGAAACATTTTAAATATTTTTCTGTAAATATGCAAGCTATGTGAGATTTATTTTAAAAGGCGTACAACCTCTATCAAGGTTTTGTGTGTTGTCCAACCGCTACAAGAGCAACAAAAAAAAAGGTTTATTGATCAATGTTTCTCTGGCAGTGTGAACACATCAATACTCATTCACAGCTCATGTATGTCCATTTCTGGGCCTGGGCCTGTGATAGTACAGAGTTGCTCCTCTTACCTTGGCTGCACTGATCTGCTCTTTCCTAAACCTCTCCAGTGGAATAATCAACACATCGTTGGCGTTTTCGATCTACAGAAGGGCGTACACACACAGACATGTTTTCTCATTCAGCAGCAGTATATCTTATGGCATGTGTGATATGAACTTAATTAATAATTATCAAACTAGAGTTGCTGAAGTTCAGAGAACATCAACACAACCTATCAAAGAGACAAATTATTTAATGCAAAATATCACAAAATACTATCAATAGGTTTTTTAAAGATTTTATATAATCAAATCCTTATTTAAACATGAAAATAAATTCCAGAATTGTTCTTACTTTTCCAGACTATGCAGAAATTTTGTGTAGTACACAAAGATCACATAAGCCAAAAATTACTTGTAAATTTGAATATGGTACAACATAACGAACAATGGTTTTCATGTTTTGACCAAAGGTTTTTTTATGTCAAATAAAGAAAAAAAGCCAAACAGAAATATCCTAATACGTATTAAAAGTAATCAATGCTTTAGTCACTCACCATCCTTGTCCTTTCATCCTCCAGGTTTTGTAGGACAGCTGCAAACTCCTGAAGTGACTTGGCTGAGGAAAGTCAAGTTGGTAAAAGCAACAAATTAGACAGATGAAAACAATAAACAAAACAAGAAGATGTCTTACTTTGAAACAAAACTAATTCAATCTAGTTCAGATTATTTTTCAGTACAAGTACAGACAAATGACAACAGGTGGGTCTGAATGGAATTTGTCCTTCAGAAAACTCTGTAAACTCATTTTGACACAGTCGAGAAATTAACTGGGAATGAAATCCGTCTTCAGAGGGTTTGTGTCTGATGTTTTCACAGTGAACACAGTTTCCTGGATCACTGGCAAGCGAAACACTCCTACGTTGTTTGGGTCAGAGTTTCCACTTGAGTTGCCTCTGCCTGTCTGACACTTCAGGCGCATTTACAAACAGACACACTTCATTTCATACTGAGCACGTGCAGAAAGGGGGAGTACTTGTGAAACTGACAGGTTCCACAGGAATCACAATCACTACTGTTTTACAGTCAGATTTTACAAATATTTTATTCAGTCATGTAGAATTATATCTTAATTTCACCTGGTCATAATATGCATCACCTTGCAGCAGCAGTCTCTGTAGCAGGGAGAATATCAGTTCTGACATGTCTATGAATACTCCACACAAACAACAGTTCAGCCCAGTTGAGCGTCAAGCTGTTCAGGAAAGATAGCTGGGGATAGTTAAACAACAGTAGTGGGTGGGCCAGAGCAAAACCCGGAGCCGCGGCCTGCACAGACAGAGCCGGGCAGTCATGAGAGGGGTGTGGCGCCGGCACTCCTACTGACACAGCAGGATGTCTGAACAGAAATTGTCCAGATGAGTACTGGGAATTAATAGTTTTATTCTACAGCACAACATTGATATTAGGCTGACAATGTTAGCTTTAGGTCTGCAACTCTTAAAAAGTGACTTATTTCTTTGTTTCTCCACTGCATACATTTGTGTCTGAAGTTCTAGCAATTAAAAAAATAAAGATCGTTAGATCAATGTTTGATTTTCACTTTCTTGGATTAAAATATATAACTTTTGAAATCTTTTAAGTCTGCAGAGGAAATGTCAATTTGAAAGATATTAAGTGACGCTGCAGGGTTTCACAGCATTGTCATGAGTCCATTCACAGGCATTCTTTTTCTGACACACTGGCGTCTATGGTAACATTTCAACACACTCACCAATGCATATCTCGTCATCTGTTTCAGCATCACCAATACACTGGAATTTGAAGTCGTTGAGAGAGTCTGCAAACTTCCTCTTTGCTGTTGACAAACCTGACAGAACAGAAAAATAAGAAAAGAATCATGTTAACTGAGGCACATTATAAATAATATACATTTCTAAATGAAATTCACCTTAAACTGTGAATGTGGATGTAATCGGTTGCATAGACTCATGTTTGTGTAAACTTTGCCTTAAAATATGTTATATACCTGCCTTCTATTGCAGTTTCTTAAAATAAGTAAGCTCTCTTATGTTATGACATCTCTTGTTTATCTGCACATATGTTTGTGCTGCAAAAGTTCAAAAAGTTCTACTGACCTTAAGTCACATTAGCCACATAAGGCAGTAAAAGTCCTTCAACAGTTGCATGTGAATCCAAATAAAATATACGGCACTAAAAGCGATAGACACTCGCAACAAGTTTGGCTTCTCTTGCATTATAACTCAAGGGCAGATTTGGCTTCACTACAGCATTTCCTGTTGCTGGGCTGGCTGAGGTCAGCCGCGCACACAGGCTCAGAGTGAAATAGGGGCGGGATAACGAGGAAGGCACAAACGGAGACACATTATTCATACGTCTTAGAAACCACACGTTGTGAGGGAGACTCACCGAAACCAGGGTCTCGCATGCAATCCTGACTAAAGGAATGAAGGCGCTCAAGTAGACTTAAAATAATGATCATTTTATATGGTTGGTTTGGGGATAATATCTGGTCTTGTGTTTTGGTGGTCAAAGAAGAAAGAGAAAGACTTAAAGGGGTAACATTATGATGTGGTAAAACTCAGCAGGGAAGTCCTACTTTTTAAGAAGAAGCAGGACATATTCAGAACGAAAGCACATATTGAAATCCAATGATAGTTTAGAAAACAAAGATAGGACTTGACAAAAATCACAGAAAAGGACAAATCATGTCTCATAGAAACACGAGGGAGTCATGGAAAGGACAGTGAGTGTAAAAAAGACAGGCAGTAGTTGGCTTTGCTCGTGTACATGCTGCAGGATCGGTGCAGTTTGCCAGTCAGAAATGAATCCCAGGCCTCTCGAGTCCTGTTGGAACTGCCAGAGAATTAGACATGCTGCTGGCACACACAGACATATATCATTTTCTCTCTTAAGACTGACACTATGAATCACTGTAGGATGTCACCAAGCAATGAGTCAGAGTGGCTTTACCTCATTAAAGTTATCCAAAGACTAATGAAGCTGAAGCCCAAGTCTGAATTTGAAAGATAAGAACTTTAAATACCAAAAATCTACTAGTACTAACAGAACAGTTAGTACTAGCACTGACAGTTCCCCTCTGAACCAAATGCTGTAAACAGTAGAGGTGTGTAGCATCTAATACACATTTAATTAATTGAATTACCGTAACATGTTTAATCGATTATTGTTTCTGATGGCCACCAGAGGGCAAATCTTGTATTCCAATAAAAAAGGCTGTGTTCCCCCATAAACTATTGCCTCTGTGAATAGTTTCCTAAAAATGTGCATTGCAAATGGCTCACTTTTAGTTACCTTCAGTGCAGCATCATGTTCAGTTAAATCTCAAGAGAAACAGCCAAAAAAAAAACAGAGTTTATTCTAAAGACGAGGATTATTGTGATCTCTTAACTTATATATTTGCATTTTTTAAAACTTGAATCTTTCTGGGCAATAGGCTACTTGCCTGTGAACATTATTTACCCTCCTTTAATCCCACTCTATCTACCAGGATAAAAAAAAATTTACTCAGACAGACGTTGACCTCATAAATGACCCTGGTAGGGCAAAGGTACTTTCATATCAACCTCCACATTAATGGGTGGAGCTTGTTATCTAAATTAGCTCTTCAGTGTCAGTATTTTATTTCACCACCTTACTTTAAATCCTATTCTAAGAAACTTTTTTAATATATTTTTCCATTTCTACTTTGGGCACCTGCAGACAAGTCCACAACTTTAACACAGGAGATCTTGATGCTAAACTCTGATTTTGCGTTTTTTTTTTTTTGTTCTGTTTTGTTTTTTTTTTTGCTGAAATCCAAATTTTTTTGTAGTTGTTAAGATGACATGATCACAATCAAACTTCTGTGTGAACGTCGACCCACCTGAAGTACATGCACATACCATATTGCTTTTGATAAAACTTCAATGACAGAAGTAATTACAAAATAGGCAAATTTTTGCTCAAACAGTCTTTTCATCTGTATCAACTTCTTTCAGAACCACTAAACATTGGAAAGCATGGCTGCAATGTGAACTTCTGTTATGTAACAGTATATGATGTAAACAAAGTTTTCTATTACACATTTTTCACTAACCTTTTATTTGCTCTGTTTAAACAATGCATGAGGGCAATGTTTGCAGCATGGGTGGCCTCTGAGAGAATGTAAGCCGGCTCTGCCAGCAATGATGTCTCGTATTTTTGTGCATTACAAGAACGCCATCACTCATTTAACGCATACCCTTACTTCATTCTGTTCTTTCTGGTTTCTCCTTTCTACCACTGACACTTCCCCTCTGCACCTTGCAAGAACAGTGAATCTCATTACGTTTTTCTTCTCTGACTCTAGCCTTTGCTTCTCTAAGTGGACCCTCTCATAAACTAACCACAAACCAATGATTAAGACAACAGAAGCTTTCAGAAGAGTAAACCCTCATCCCAGAATTCACTTTGCGGTAAGGGCCAGCACATTCTATGCTCAAACAAAGTCAAATATAATTTCTTAACTTTGAGGTGATTGTCCAACATGCATAAAGTACAGCAGACTAATTAATCAGACAATGGTTTGAAAATGTGCAAGTATACAAATACTAAATAGTGTCATGTTATCAAGCCAGTAAATGTTCACACCTCAGCAAATACTGAAGGTGCTCCAGTATTTATATAACTACTGTTTACACAAAACAATTGACTAATGAGTAATGGACAGATACTTATAGTAACCCTGAATGGGAGGTAAAATAAATCACCCAACCACTGGAGAGTTGTACCAAAGAGAGTTGATTTAGTGTCTGTACGTCTCCAAAACAACCATTAGACTCATTCTATGCACCAACCGGTTGTTTGACTAGCATCACAAACATAAACACAGAGTTTGCTAAACATGGCAAGGACTGTTTTTAGTCAAATAAGACTAAGACTGAGGTTTCCTACTACAAACATTCTGGGTGGGTTTGGCATGCAACAAAGGATAATTATTTAGAAATACACCTCATACCAGTGCTGAACTGTGAATACGCGGAGGTTCACTGTACAGGCAGTGCTGACAAATTCGAACCCACATGCCCATAAGTGTTCTATCAGTATTGACACACACACACACACACCCCACACACACACACAGAAACCAAATCATAGCTCTGAGGTCATTCAAACTAAACTTGCAAATCAAAACCATATTGTTGGCCAACACATTTCTCTAAAATACGTCCAACATAAGTGGATTCCAATAAAATAAGGCAATGTAGCACCAAGTACATTGTCCAGAGATGCTGTTGTGTAGGAGAAGGTCAATAACAAAACAGTAATGCCTTCATATTTCTGAAATCTATTCTAAAGTGGTGATTCACATGTTCCTGTTTAGCAGATAGTTAAACAATGGCAATAATAAGCAGATAGAAGACCAAACTTAGTGGGACGTACATTATAAATGACTTACAGGTTTGTCAATGTTTAATGAGAAATCTTTTTTTTTCTGTGACTCCAAGTAAAGCAATCTTAGTTTGCACTTAGGCATGATTATACAAAACCATTTTCACATATTTGTTTTGAACAGAAGCTTTTCTCTAATAAATGAAATCCGCATTTGGAAGTTACCTTTTTGGACTTATTTAGGTTATCTTCGGGCAATATTAAATGATGATCCATTTCTCAGTAATGACTATGGCTAAGTTTACACGGGACTGCTGCATATAAAATGCCAGTATTTTTGGGCATTGATTGGGAAAAGCTTCACATTTAGATGGCATCATCAAGATGCCTCAAATCAGCTGTAGTTGTCATGCCAGGCCACTGGCGTCATGAAGACGAGCAGCTGGACTGCAACAAAAATCCTAGTTTAGCTGAAGAATGGCTTTGTGAAAATGGGCCTAAATAGTGATTAAGTGATGCAAACAAAAGAAATCTCTTATAATGTCAAAGACAAATACTTTCTCCCCAAAAAGCAAACACAGAAAACATGTGAAGATATTTTTCACACTACTTTATTTCATGTAAGAAAGAATTAATTGAACTCAAAAAGAGTTCAATTAAATATTTTTTTTTTTTGCTTTTGTGGCATTCTATCATTGGTACCACTGATTTATTACCTATTGTTAATGTGACAAAAAATTAACCAGGGTAGGGAAATATGTGAAATATTTATAGCATCCTATTTCAGATTTCAAGTTCAAATAAAAACAACAAATTGTTGATTGTAGATTATGCATAAACAATGTTCTCTCGTCGCGGTTTAGTTCATGTGTGTGCAAGTTGGTTAGCCAGTCCAGCCAAGAAGGACAGCAGAGGATGGTGAAATCTAAAAATAGGTGACCGTGTTGACACAGGCCTTGTCCTTTTCCTCTCTTCCATCACACTTATAAGAAAGGATTCCTGCCATGCCTCTGTCCTTCATCCCCACTAAACACACAATGCTGAGAAATGAAAGTAAATTTCTTTTTTTTCTTTTTTAAAAAAGCGCCTTTTAGCATTACAAATAAAAATAAGTTATTGCTTGTGCTTAAATTTCAAAATAGATCCCTAAACCTTTTTCATTGATCAGGTAATATCGCAGTTATAAGATTCTCTATTTAAATTCAAGGTTTTACTATATCTGTAATTTTGAGAGTTTATCAATTTTATGCAAAGTTCAAAGACAGACTGAATATTGGCAAAAGCAGAGGAAGTGAACAAAGTCACTCAGTCCTGTGTTAGCCACTTTGGCTCGGCAATTCTTTCTTCGCAGTGAAGGATGATTGTTTACAGCACAGGCAATTTCCACTAAGCTTTACAGCGGTGAACTGGCGCATTACATACATCGTGGGCAAACGATTATGTAAAATGTAAAACTTTAACAGAGTCCACCCCTTCAGCAATTATTTCTCAGTAGCCGAGAGTCCAAACCATCTGTACAAAGCTAAGGGTAGAAAAGGGGACTGGTTTTCACCAGGCTAGTGGGAGGCAGCCAATGTACCCAGAGAAAACATGAAAACATGGAGAAAGAGCCCCACGAGGATTCCAATCCTGGACTTGATGCAAAGCAAAATAGCTACTGTTCATACTAATACGTTTATTGAAAATCTGTTATCATCACCTTAACACTGTTAGCAGAATTGTAAAAGTTACATTTAAATCCAGCATTTGTTGGACTTAATTTTTCAAAAGTCATGAATTCATCTTTTGAATGCCAATTCTATAAATCACCTGTTGGATTTTCACTGCAAATGCTCGCACCTGATGTATAACAGTCCCAAAATTACTGAAGGTCACAGGGTTTGCAGAAAGATTTACAATGACAGGTGTGAAAGAGGGGAGTGAGGTAAATGTGGATATATCTCAACGAATAAAGAAATTTGAGACATTTGAATCAATATCATCACTTTGCCTACATTTAAATGAAATCCTATGTACCATAAATCCGTAATCCTTTCTTCTCTTCCACTGAATCTGCTACCAGTATGAGCAATAAATGAGGATCTGTTCAATCACAATTCAAGGGTCGGTTATTTCAGAATGTAAAAATCAGAGATTAGAATTGGCAGAGAATTTTGCAATAGGTGCATTTTCACAATTTGTTGTTTGACAAATCAACTTTTTACAGAGATTTGGCACTTTCAAACCAAAAGTGTTTTTGTCAAGCGAGAAATTGGGTGAGAATAATTCTTTGAACTGTAACATTTGACTCATGCTCGGTTCGTAGTTTAACAATGACATCTGCATACCAGGGACCACTGCTGGAATGTGACGTCTTGCACAGCAAAACACACACATAACACTGTCAGCTACACAAAAGGCATGTGCAATTAACCACAACCATACAGTGGCACAACGGGCCGTTGTGCGTGTGTGTTGTCCGCTCAAACCCACAAATACACAATCAAAAGAATGGGCTAGTGTGATATCAACAGGATATCCAGTGGTAGCCTGAACTCTGCTGTAGCTTTGTTCCACACACATGCGAATAAAAACCTCATTCATCAACTGGTACAAGCTCACACAATACTCATCGACAGAGACAAAAGAAAGATTTTAGTCCCCTCATTTTATTCTTTGCATGACATAGCAACCAAGCAAAGACTAGAATTTACTGACTTAATTAAAGGGCGAAACATTGCAAGTCACACTGCAGCCTACAACAAGTAGGATTTGTCTTGATAAGCACTGAAACGTAGGAGAGATTATATAAAGAAGTGTAAATATTACTTAGTGGCTGTTATTGTTTCTAAAAGCGTACCGACATTATTTTAATAGTGTTTACCCAATGTGGCCTCAAAGCAAAGTGTAGCTCCACTATCTGTGACTCTTGCTGCAGCATGTTTCAGTTAGACTTGGGAGCATTATAATTTAGAAAACAATATTTTATTGTGAGGACAGCTCACAAATTCGGCAGAATTCTTAGCAGAGTAAACCAATTTTCTAAGATGTTATATAAAAAAAACCTGTATTCAAACTGTTTCTCAAATCATTCAAAGATTTGAGAAACAAAGTTCATTTATTACAGCAACTTTTGCATAAAGACAAAAAAGACAAGTGTCATTTGGCATTGTATTTGCATGACCTCCAGGTTGAGGTTCATAAACATGAGAGTTGGGTTAACTGGTCTCTCTTATTTGCCCTTTGGTCTAAGTGTGTGTGTGTGTGTGTGTGTGTGTGTGTGTGCGTGTGCGCGTGGTCTTGCGTGTCTCTGTGTTGCCCTGCGATGGACTGACAGAGTGTACCCTGCCTCTTGCCCTGGATGAATTAATGTATTCCACAATTATTGGCATTCATGCAGTTAATAAATGTTTTCTAATTGGCAGTCTTTTGTCTTTCCTTCACAAGGTGAAGGAAAAGATGTATTTTGGGGGCAGCTGACTATTTCCAGTCAGTTTTACAGCAAGTAAGAAATGAAACATTTCCACTTTACCTGAGTGGCATGCTGTATTATCTTTCCCATCTTGAAAAGAGATAAAAGGAGGAGGTTATGTCACATCATGTCCCCAGGGACATGGGAATTCTTAGGCTAGTAATTAAATCAATGTTATAGATAAGTAACAGTAAAAACGATTATATTGTCTAGGAATGCAATAAAAGATTCATTTGTTTTAAAGCTTTTTCTACATCTTCACCATATGTGTCATGGCTTGTAGACTGTGACGTATTTGAGGGAACAGAAGAGCTTTTGCTAGTATTATCAAAATGTTAAAAAACTGAGCAAGTGTTTGAAAATGTTGTTTCACATCCCTGCCCAGGTAGTATTAAAAGCCAAAAGGAAAAAAGAAAACTCAATGTTCAATGACAAAATCTTAACCTGATCTGATGAACACTAACAACCTCATTCTGTAACTTGCTTAGTTTTTCATTGATCCAATCAAAGAACCATCATTTTTACCACTAATTCCAGGATGGAAAATAAGCAGTGTTGAAATGTTAATTTGTTTAAACTCCTGCCAAATCCCAGTTCATCTGACAGCAACTAAATCTTACTGGGCCCACTCTGCTTGCTTTCTTGTAATACAAGCGTTAACAGTTTGGATTACTTGCATTACTCATGTTGTGGGGACATAAATCTGTTAACACTGTAACATTACTGGGCGTTGGGGCCTTGTCCCTTCTTGGGACCAAATCACAGCTTGAACAAACATAAATGATTAAGTTTTTGTTATGAACGCTTGAGAAAAGGTTAACTTGAGGATAAACGTACAGTTAGTAATTATTGTTGGAGTTAAATCCAAGAAATAAGATATCCATAAGAAGCGTGAAAACGGAATGTCACTCATACCACAATGGCTGATATTTGCTGTGGCAACACATCTGAATGATGTTGTTCCTGTTTCCTTTGAAAAAGATCTCTTATGCCTACACAGGTCACTGCATGTTTAATATAAATCTTGGTGCATGAGCAGTCTGTCCTTTAACACAGCTTACAAGGTCAGTTTGAAACTTAGAAAAAATTTAACATTTCCGTCATGGCAGCTATTAGTCATAATGGAAGGGAACGTGTGTAAAAAAAAAAACCTAGGAAGTGGACTGAGCTGCTTTCCAATGTTACCAAGGTGACTGAAGGGTTAAGGGAAGGTAGAGGCCAAAGGGTGTCTTTCGTCTGTCCGTTCTGCTCTGTCAGCTTTAAGGAAACCTAGCTGCATGGGTGAACACTGACGAGCAACATATTGTTCCTGATCTCCCACATTAATGATTTATGTAGCCATGAAAGAAGAGCCTTGTGTTCAGCAAAGTCTCAGATTCATCATTTTTTCCTGTATATGTAACACCATTCGAAAATACAGCTTATAGATGTACAATATTATCAAATGTACATCACCCGAAAGCTTGTAACAAAGTCATATATAGTATGTATAAAGCAGCCTGTTGCTCAGATGCAAAAATAAAAAAGATAATTACTGATAAATGACTTTAGCTTACACAAGGACAGTAATAATGAAAAGGTAGTAAAGTAAAAGTAGTAAAATTTACAAGAGTCTTCATTTTAACAAGATAAGAATAAAAAAAAAAGTTATTTTCACAGTTTATGTTTCATTTACTAATAACGACCTAACAGGACAGTGCAGACATGGAGGAGAAATGGTTATGGAAAGTCAAAACAGCACTGTTTATCCCAAACAGAGTAGCAGTGTGCTAAACATGCTTTCAATAAACGTTAGTGGAAGTCTCCTAAAAACAACATCCAGGTTTTCAACACAAACATTTCTACTCAGATGCAATGAACACAAACAACAAGGTCAACTCACAGTCACGGTCAACAGTTAACCATCCAGCTAGCTAACCCACAAAGCAAGTAATTAAGCAAATAACCAATTCATCACCCAACCATCCTCCTTATTGACCAGTTAACCATGTCAGCAAATAATCAACCACCCAGAAGACAATTTAACAAAACTATCAACCAATTACTTAGCTATGATTCAACAACTCAATCACTTAAGCAATCAAATAATCGATAAAACAACAAAAGATTAAATCAATGAATTCATTAACTAACCGATCATTTTAACAAACATTCAACCATTTACTCAAATATTACATAAGTCAACCACTCAATCAACCCCTAAGCCATCACCCAATCAATAAATCCCTTATTAACATTTAAAATAATTCAATTAGTCAACCAGTTTAGTAATTAAACACCATGGACAGGTTGCCAGTCCATCACAGGACACAACCAATTATCGAAACAATAAATCAAGGAACAAATTAAACTATTTAAGCCAAAACAGACCAACTCACTAATCAATCAACCAATAAAACTTCCATTCAATCAACGAAGCAATCAATAAATTATGTAATCCACCAATTAATCTACCATTCAACCAGTAAAAACAATCAAAAACAGAATTTAACCAATCAATAATCTACTAATCAATAAACAGCAGTATATCAACCATTCAACAAAGGAATCAATCGACCAACCTATCGATCACCATGTTAACAGATTATTAGGTAAACAATAAAGTTATCCACCTAAAGCTTAGCTTCACAGTAGCTGAAATTAAAATGAAGATATACTAAAAAAGAGTGAATATGAAAAACATTTCATATGGAGATACATAAAAAGACAACCTTTAACTAGTTAAACACATAAATGCAGATGCTCAATGCAGTGCAGAGTAGTACGGCTATGTGTGATCAGAAACATTTCAAAACTCTGGAACCTACAGTTAGAAAAAAGTCTTTCAATACACTTAATATAGACACGCACACTCATGAAAAAGCTCCTGCATACTTTGAAATCACACTTCCTGTGGCCACTTGTATAAATACTTGCGCTGGTGGCTGAAGTACAGCCTGAACCCAGCCTTACCAGTCTACTCACCAGTCTTACCCTCCAACACCAGCCACTGTCTCAGTTTTATTTTTAACGAGCATTTCACCATGAAGAGCGTGAAGAAAACGAGACACCCTTTATTCTAAACTTAAACAATTAAATTAGACTCTGAGTGAGAAGGGTTTTTAAAAATTTAAGTACATGGTAATTGCAACTTTATAGCTATGAATAGCTGTAAAGAATAATCACTTAGAAGAAGTTGATCTTTCTCTTCGAGGCAGGGATAGCAGAACCCTTTGTTTGCATTTACAACAATATAACGCTCTTAAAACTTTTGTTTGCTACCAGCATCTCTATAAACACAGACAGAAGAAAAAAGCGGCTTGAGCTGCACTGCAAGTGGGAGTCATGACAGTAAAACATAAAAACTCACAGAGGACCTACCGGTGCATTCAGAGCCCCACATTTGGAACCACTTAGAAAACGCAAACATGGGCCAACACATGACACAGCAGCAATGGCTGACAAAGCACACTCAGCGTATGCATGCACATGCACACTGGAAACATTCCTTTTGTCTATCTCAGCAGATGGCTTCCAGCACATCTTAATGCTGAGTCTAACGGGACAAGTGTGAATGTGCCAAAGATGTTTCTTTCTTCTTCAATTTACCTGACAAAGCCTGTTTGGATCAAATGTCAAATACTTCAAAAGTAGAGCAAGTCCAGTTGAGTTTTAATCAAGCACTACACACAATTTTTTAACGCCAGCCAAACTGCCGATGATTAAGAGGAATCACACGGAAGGAATTTGAAAAAGCAAAAACATGAAATGATCTTAAAGCAATCTTCCATTTCTAATGGCAAGTGTATAATGTGTGGAGTCTTGTTCTTGTCACTGCTTGTTCAGAGTTCGTTGCCCTGTAATAGTACCATGCTCATCAGAATCTGACTGAATGGCACTCAGAGGCCAACAAAGTGACGAACAATGGCTATATAAAGCAAGGGAACAAAACGACGCTAACAATGACAAACAAAGGCTCAAACTAGAGAGAACTGAAAGTTAGACAGTGAAATGGGGGCAGAAAAGGCTTTGGAAAACCAGGAGAAGCAAGACAGGAGAAAATCCTAGAGCTGCAGAGAGGAAAAGAGGGAACTGAGCTGAGAAACAGCTGCAGGAGATAAAACTTTGATCTGTTACTGCCTGAATTAAGTAGCCAGTGAAATTACAGGTTTGACAACATCACAAGAGAAAAACTATTAATACTAATAATTTCCTTTATTTTAAGTAATTACATATACATTATGTGCTTAGCAGGCACTGCTAATGAAGAGTCCAAGATATTTAAGATGAACAAAGCAGAATAAATACCTCAGACTAGGGCTGTTGTAAACAAATATTTTAGTAATCGAGTAATCTAGCGATTATTCTTACGATTAATCGGGTAATCGGATAAAAAAACAGAAAATAAAACATTGGTAAATCTAACATAACAGCAGTGTTACTATTGCATATCAATATAAGTTCAATTTTTCACATTTGAGCTTCTCTAACAGTTACTTTTCTGTAGTTTAGAAAATTAACCTGTAACAATAATAGCTCACTTTGTTAACTTGAAGTTATACAAAAATCTGAAATTAATTCAATGTAATAATAAAGAGGCAGGATCACAAATAGCTATTTGTGAGCAGGTTATTATGAAAAAATGTCTATACTCCAGCTTTTTGTTTCTGTTTTCATCTTCAGTCAGTTTAATAGAGGAACTCTCACCTTGCA
>CAEGAE010080374.1:0-22149 GCA_903067095.1 Girardinus metallicus | reverse complement strand
AGCATCATGCTTTGGGGCTGTTTCTCTGCAAAGGGACCAGGACGACTGGTCCGTGTACATGAAAGAATGAATGGGGCCGTGTATTGTGAGATTTTGAGTGCAAACCTCCTTCTATCAACAAGGGCATTGAAGATGAAACGTGGCTGAGTCTTCCAGCATGACAATGATCCCAAGCAAACTGCCAGGGCAACAAAGGCGTGGCTTCATAAGAAGCATTTCAATATTTTTCAGTTAGTTTCAGATACAGGGTTACTCTTATTGATAAATTGCCTTTTTCTAAGGTCATTT
Source organism: Girardinus metallicus (assembly GCA_903067095.1). Lineage (NCBI taxonomy): Eukaryota > Metazoa > Chordata > Actinopteri > Cyprinodontiformes > Poeciliidae > Girardinus > Girardinus metallicus. Next base: position 21,861 of record CAEGAE010080374.1, on the reverse strand, counting down.
TTGCTTTCCTTGTTGTTTTTTACCATTTCTTGAAAATGATCTCTGAGATGCTGTTGTGAAAACAATAAATGAAGCCACAGCTATGTCAGATGCAAATAAGCATTTTAAGCTCCTCTAAAACTAACAATTCAAGAAATGGCTTAAAATTGTTCCTCAACCACAGACACATTTTCCAAAAGTTAAGGGATGTTGTGTAACAGTTCTGAGAAAATCCTTCTGACACTGTTGGTGACAATAGCAGAGTTTTCTTGTGAGATCTGCATATATTGTAGTTGCTTATATATATCAGTATTAGTCCTCAATAGAGCCATCCATTGTTCCCCTTCTGGACTGCTTGTCTTCTCTCTTTTCTTTCTTTCAAGTTGCTGTCTCTAAAGGTTATTAAGTATGACACCTGGGCAAGATGTTGGTTAAGGCTGGTTTCAGACCATGCAGTTATTGGATTTTATAGACATGATCATTAGTCAAGAGAAAACTGCAACAGAGTTCATGATGTTAGTTTCTGTTCATCGTGATAGCACTCAGATATTTGTGAAATAATTCTGTTGTGAAAAAACATAATTCTTCAGCCCAAAATTATATTAGCCCACAAATTTGTTAAAGTACTCTTGGAGGGAATGTGTCATCATGAGAGTCTGCAAGAAGGTTTTGTTACCTTTTGCCCTGCAAGAAAGACAGAGATGTAATAAATTTTGTGAGACTAAGAACATGTTTTTTGGCATTTACCTGGTAGCCGAGAAAGGTTTCAAATGACAGAGTAGCGCTAAAGTTTGATGAAGCCGGGCCTTAAAAGTGCATGGAAAATGAAGTTACTAATTGGAGACTTGCTACGGATTTGGACAAGAAAAAGCAGACACTCGCGTGCAGCTGGAAAGACTGCTTTGGAAAAATCCACGATCTGAGAAACATTAAAAATGGTACATGGCCTGTACTTGTTTAGCACTTTATCCAGTCCAGAGTCCAAAAGTACATTACACTACATTCAGTCATTCACCTAAACACGCATGCATTCACATGCTGATGGTGGTAAGGTACTGATTATAGCAACAAGACAGTTCAATGTCCATGGCGTTCTACGTGACAGACTTTGAGCAACGACACAACCACATGAAGAAGTACAACTACCCTGCTTGATGCTACACTGGCATGTAAACTCCTGGACATGGCATGTCTCGAGGAGCAGAGTAGGCAGCTTGCTCTGTCAAATCCTTGAACACAGTTCAAGTTCGGATTGAAGCAGATTTTTTGGGAAAAAAAAAAAAAATTAGAGCAAGAAATGGCAGCGAGACTCGAGATGCCACTTTTTTTTTATTTTTTTTTTTTAAGAGCAAAGACCATTGGGCAAATTCAGAGCAGACAGTGGCAGTCTCAGCAAAGTACAAATCCATTTGACAAATATGGGGCATTTTTTCAGGCTGAAGACTGCCTGCATCAGAGAAGTAAAGTAAAGTTGACAGAAAATCAAAATATGGATAAATGTAACATTATATTATTTACAAGGGCAATGAGAGACTTTGAGATGTTCCAAACTGAATCACTGGGATCAGCTATCATTGACATTGCATGCATGTGTAAGTGGTAACAAGTAGCAGGATAGTTGCATAAATGACGTAAGCTAAAGCCAAATTGACAAAATGCTGTAGACCTTTCAAACCTGCAGATGCTCATCTGGTACACTACAACAGAAAAAAAATGAACCTTTGAGCCAAGATAGGGCATACAAAGTGCCACATTGAAACTGAAGTGATTGATATTCCTTTATTGTTGAGCAAAATGTCTCTAAAGAGAGCAGGAACTGTTTTAGACATGGAGAATGACAGAATTGTCATGTTCAAGCAACACGTTCCTTTTGAGCTCACTAGTTCGAAACACTATTGTGTGGACCTTAGAGATAAAATTTAATTATGTGAATGGCAAAAAAAGTGAAGTCCGTATCATCACAATAAATATGTATTCAAAAGAGAAACATAAAATTCTCCAGAGGCTTCAGAAGTAATTTGGCCACGCCTTCACAGACCGGCTGCAGAACCTCATCCACAGTTCTAGAAATACTGACAGACTGTCCAATCGTCTTACATGAGAGCAATGTACCCTGCGATATATGCAGATGAGACACAGCACAATCATCGAACGTATAACACTTGCTTCAGCACTGAAAACATTGTGAGGACCAAAAAAAGTCCTCCATAACTTGTTCATTCACTAGTGCATAAGTGTCTGCGGTGACCCCAAACAGAACTACACAGACAATGTTGGAGAGGTCAACAATAAGGAAGTTTGAAACATGGCAGAAAACGTCAACATTGGGACAAAGACTAGGGCAGGATACAGTCACTGGATAGATACTGTCTGAGATCCTCCTGAAGGTAAAAAAGAAAAATGGATATGGCTGGCAAAGGGTTCTGAACTTATGGGCGAAAACAGCACCCATCAGACCCCAGAATCAACTAACATGTAGGAGTATGGTACGGCTCTAACTGGCAAAAAGTACACTTTGCACAATGGTGAGAAACAGCTATTCATCTTTTAGTGCACAGACCTCAAACTAAATTTCATTTAGTAAATGTAGGGGCACACACTGGTTAAACCAGTGTAAGCTGAAGTTTTAGTTGGCACGGGCATATATGACAGTTGAATAAACGTTGCACCACATGTTTCACCACAGTGTGGTGTTTCTCTTTCTAGGATCCCAACTATGTCTCAAACCATCTGCTTCTCAGTGTGTTTTCTCTATTATTCCTGTTAATACATATTTTGGTTGCATATAAATAAGCTCTGCACATTTTTTTTTTTACAGAAATCTAAATGCGATCCCTCTTCCTCCACAAAGACGGAGATGAGATTTTACCGCAGCTACGAGGAAATAATCAGGAGGCCAGCTTGCCCAAGCAGCACTGGTTGAGTGTCGTTTTGGTAGGCAGGGAGTGCTGGGCTGAAATGGCAGGAAACCACATAATGATAGAGAGCACTGTATTTATGTCCTCACAAGAGTGGTGAGGCCAGTGGGTGCACAGCCTGATTGCTAGTCTCTTCTAAAATTCCACTGATTTATAAGTCCTGTTAATATCAAGATATTTAGTTAGACTAAATATTTGTTCTTTTTGGAAGGTGGGGTTGTTTACATGATTGTGTCTATCAGGAAGCAATTTGTTCATAAATCTATCGTCATAATTTGACCATGAGGTCAGTAAATTCCTTAATCACAAACCCTGAATCACCAGTGACCTAAAAGAACTCCCTCACCAAAAAGAGTCTTCAGGGAGGAAGACAGCAAATTCCTGATGAATGAATGAAGACTGGAAGCAACAATGAGACATACAGGAAGAAGGTAGACAGCAAACTCCAGCAAAGCAATGCTAGATGCGTAAAGCTAGGGAAGGAAAGGACCTCAGGCCTCAAGCAGAAGAAGGAACAGATTGCTGACAGCTTGGACAAAACCAATAAACCGAACACATTCAAAAATAAGACACCTTCAGTCAAATGTATTGTTATACATTCAGGAATAAATGTATTTAGGGTGCATTCACACCAGCTCTGTTTAATCTGCTTTAATGAAGCTCTAGATAATTTGTCTAGAAAGTCCAGTTGCTTTGTGAGATGTGAATGCGTAACTGAATTCTGACACAGACCAAAACAACAAATTCTGGTCCGTCTCTACTAACCTAGGTCTCAGTTCAATCGAAGTGAACTCTGGTGCCATTTCGAATGTATACTTGTTTGCCAAGCTGTTCAGAGACCACTCCAAAAAGAGGAAGCAGAACTACAACACAGGGCATTCTGGGTAAATACAAAAAAAAATGTGTCTAGCGATAGAGAAATGGCTCCTGGTCTTTTGAAAACAGATCAGGAGCAATCCTTCAACCGCAGACAACCTTCAGTATGTCTTAGCGATTTTTCTAACATGAACCAAAACTTTTAAAAGTGATTAAAGCTCTGCATTTGTTGAACTGAATTTGTTTCTGTGGCATTTTCACACTGCAAGAAGCTGGATGCTCCAAACATGCAGAGGTTTCACTTTTTCATAAACCCGTTGGAGGTTTTTTTGAACAGGAGGATTGATCTTACATTGATTAGAAACAAAACTTTAGCTGCCTGTATCTGCTGAGCTCCATATGCGATCCCTTCTGAGCTCTCTAGCTAAACATGCATCCCTAGATGTGTTTCAGACGACCTCCTCGTTCCATCCTTACCTACGCAGGTGCTTTGGCTGCCATCCTGGTGGAATCCTTCATCACAGTGGCAGATGTAGCTCTCAGCTGTGTTGTAACAAACCCCCTGTCCGCATATGTAAGGGTTGATCTGGCACTCATCCACCGCTGAGAAAAACAGGCAAATATAAATTGCTTCCACAGGAATGAGAGACTAGTTACTGTGATAGAGAAATAACAGCGATAGTGAAAAGTAGCCTAACATTTGCATAACTTTTGGTAAAATTTGTCTTTTAAATGTTGCACAGTGAAACCGTCAGAAAACATAAAACCCAGTCAGGCAGGAAACTGACCAGCTAGTTGAGTGGGTGCGATGTCCTGACCCGCATTGGATGGGAGAATCTCCACTGGAGCAGGAGGAGACGTCTTCTCAACAACTTCTATCAAGTAAAACAAAGGACACACCACTATAGACATCTATAGAGACAGGCCATATTGGAAAATATCTTAAGTTGGAAAATATTGATAGAGATGTTCATGACTTTAATTGAAAACTTTATCAGATTTAAAAAAAAATAAATCTACATTTTGACATTGTGCAAACAATTCTGCATTTCTTATTTGAAAATTAGCCAGAATATGTTTGAATGAATGCTAGTTCAGTGTGCAGGGCTTCCTTTACTGTGCACAAGCACAGGTAGATAAGCATGATCAGAATGCCACATCTTTACATGAAAGCAACGGTGCAGAAGGTTACATAGCTTCAGCTGCAGAAACCAAGGCCAAATTAGACAGAAATAGCCTTCAAACCCCACTAACCAAAGAGACTGCATTAAAATACTTTTGATAAAATGAGCCATCCCTTATGGAAATACTTAAATAAAGGACTCCAGCATCTCCTTGAGGACCAAGATCGAGTAATAATATCATTAAAGCCTTTTCAAATATATTTTAGCCAGTGAAATTACAATTTATCTGCTGAATAAGCAGAATAAAGCAATCCCAGCTGCCCAGTATTGTTGATTATTCATTGATTTCAGGTTTAAATGCAACAGAAGTGCTGCTGCAGCAGGTGTGCTGTTAAAAAAAAATTACTTAAAAGGATGACAAAAGCCCTGCATGTAATCTGAAAACTAAGACTTTGTAACAGACTGCTGTCTGGTAACTGCCAGGATATTCACATTTTGATCAGGGAAAAGTTCTACGTTTAGACAAGATCGCCAAGCCACCTTGACTCTGCTATAGTTGCCATGCCAGGGCACTAGATGGCACTGTGAGCTTAGCATGTGACTGTAACTCTTCACCTCACCGGTCTGTGAAATATCTGGATCAATTGCAAAGTACATCTCCATTTACGATGACCAACTTTTCATGTAACACATACATATTTCAAATCAGAATATGTGTCAAACTGAACAGATTGTGCAGCACAATACAATGCTATCCGCCTTTTTTTTTTTACCATCTGCCCGAGCATGGGTAGAGCAAACCCTGCCATTATGAATTGGGTGAATGTGCATTCACACCTCCGCATGGAGTGTTTCAGAGAAGTTCTGTGTCAGAGACTCCAATCACTGGCCACATGTAAACAACAAACGACAAAAATGTTATGGTTTCACTGAAAAAACCATATCAGTGTAAACGGGGCTAAAAGCCCCCTGGCAAGGAAAAACTTCCCCTTACCACATGGTTGAGCTGCAACCAACCACCAGAGAAAAAAACACTGTGGCACTGTAAAGGTTTACAGCATCGATAAAAGCCTACCAGCTATGATTTTCATACTAATAACTTTCATAATACTAAGTGTTCAGTGGATGAGATCCTCATCTTTCCTTTTCTGACTATGACTTACAACAGAACATTCAAAGTTTGCAGAATTTTTGGTTCACTTTGGGATAAGATGCTGTAAAGTTTTCATTTTTTATGGAGGTTGCCAAACTGGGTTCATAACCAGGGCTGGAACAGAAGCTGATCTCCTTCTGTTAACCAGGTTTCACCCCCCCACCAGGCCTCACCTGCAGCCTGCTGGGCTGAGCCGTGTTTGAACTGAGCCCACACCGAGCTAAAGCAGTTTTATCTTTCCCTTAATGAAACAAATGCATTAGGGATGTTTCTGTTAGGATTCTCATGCCAGAGGACTCCCAAATTAGACTTTCTAATGCTACATTGGAGTTGTAATTTGCCAAAGTGAGTATTTAACCCACAGTACCATATTTTTAAGAGTAATAAACAGAAAGCACTAAACAGGTCGGAATAGGTCTTGTAGCATCCATCCTGTAGCATCTTTATCTTTACTAAAAATGCATAAATCATCTTTTTCCATTTTGCATGAGGGTGAGCTGCCAAATAAGTTTGGCTTGCCTGGTCACTTTAAAGTGCTCCATCTGGAAAACAGATGAGGCAGATCTCTGTATGACACCAGGTCTAGTTTTATACCTAAAAATCTAAATTTCTGGGTCAGAGAACCAAAACTGAAAGAAAGCTTGTCTTGGTTCTGTGAGGATTTATTTTGCTTCTTAGAGACACTGCAGTAATATCTATGTGAATTAAAGGACTTGAGAGCTACAATATGAGAGAATGGGGTAAATATGATGATATATTTACATATTTGTCATTATATGTAAATGGTGGATGGAGATAATACATATTTTAATCTGAAATAGTTCCAGTAACATGACCAGTCAACCTGTACAGTGTGTGCATGACAAGAAGATTCTTTCTTGAGCAGCTCCTGCTATAAAAAGAGAATGAAACTCTGATTTAAGTTTTAACAATGCAAGTGATACTAAAGCATGCATGACCAAAGCAAAGTCAGGACTGACAACAGGACAAGACCTTTTGCAACAACAGACATGCAGAATGCTAAGAGCTCTGCCAGAAAGAAAAACATATGAAGCTGTTGTATTTTCACTCCTGCGGCAGATTTTAATCCTAAATGAATAAACCCTGACCTGGAAGAATCTCTTCTTGTGTCCCAAACGCTTCCACTGGTTTCTCTGGCGTTGGCAGGGGTTGAAGAGGTAATGGGTCAACTGGTTCCTGGAAAGCGGTGACTGGCTTGTTTGCAGGAGGGTTTGGTAAAACGGTGTAGCCCATTCCACCGGGACAGATTTCTTTAAACAAGGCTACAGACGACACAAGCACAGGCAACAAAGCATCCCATCATTATTTTTAATAGGTAAAAGCATAATGTTAACTCTTATTCGCAAATTCAAAACTATGACACCAATGCTGAAAGTTAACATATTAGGATAAACATTAAAAGATACAGTTAGCAATAATTTCTAGGAAAAAAAAAGACATAAGCAGCATACCTCCCACAAATAGAATAGAATAGAATAGAATAGAATAGAACAGAATAGAATAGAATAGAATAGAATCATTCTTTATTATTCCCCAATGGGAGAATTCAGGTGTATCAGTAGCAAAGTGGCAGCAAATCATACAGACTTACATTAAAGTAAAATATAAAACCAGAAAACAATAGGAGACAGTAAGGAAAACTTCCAGCATAGGGAAAAGAAACCCTGTGGATTTATTAAAAAGTAAACTCAGAGCACAGAAACATGTAACTGACTGAGGTATTTAAAAAATAATAATTTTTACAAAATGTGAACATATATTTGAATGTATGAGAGAAGAGCATATTCCTCAAAAACATGGAAAAACAGTTGAGCTAACAGCAGGGTGTTAGGGATGCAAATAATTAACATACAACATACATCAACATACAATTAACTAATATACAATACATTGACATTAATGGTTTCCTAGATTAAAAATAGTTCCAGTCAATTAACTAGTAACATCCACCTAGACCTTCTGTTGTAGTGTGGTCGCCATCCAAAAGAGGACGCTGCTGGTCATCCTTAAGCAGAGCAAGTTGTAAGAGAAATAATAATGGCGGAGGCATTATTATTTCATCCAGAACGGCAAAGTGAAACAGTCTGGTGTGGGATTCAAGATACACCTAATGCGGGTCTGCTTTGAAATATAAACACTCGACAAACTCCTTTAATTTCACCTTAACAGTGCTCATTCAGCAACTTCAACTTCTTAGCCAAAAAATACTGGTGTGCTGCAAAGAGGAGGAGAATATGAGAGAAAAGCAGAGAGGATAACACAGAATAACTAACATAATGGGGGGGAAAGTCATGCTGCCAATAAGCACGGTTGATTTTGTGTGCTGTGGTGAGTGAAGCTTTAACATTCATCTATGAGTAACCATAACAACCCGCTTAGAGGAGCTACAATAAGAAGGAAGTTGAACTGAAAGCACGACTAATAGCACAGAGCATCGCTCTCACCACTGACCGTAGACTGACCTACCAGCAGACAGCTACATCAGTTTCCCTCCACTTTGTTGACACAAACATCCCTGTGTTCATGGGAAATTAAGTGTTCCACATATTCTACTCTTTTCATCTTTAATTTTTCTATTCAGCAACCTAAGAGGTTCCAGTTTTCTTAGATTTTATAAATATGGCAAAGTTTAATGATATGAGAAAACCAAAATTTTCTGTTTACTCAGTAGGTATAACACAGCTGAAATTTTTTTTTTAAATATAACAATGTGCTTCTTTTTTTTTTTTTGAAAATTCAGCATAATGTGAAAAATGTAGCCCTTCATATTGTGGAAACATGTTTGACCCTCTTGACACAAGAGAAAACTCGGGTTTTTAAGAAAATGGCCGCTTATCAATTAATCATTAGTCGACCGATAAGATCAATCGACTTTAAATTAATTTATTAATTAATGATGGTCATAAAGTCATACAGCTGCTGGGAGGAAGGACCAGTGGTAACGCTCCTTAGGGATAAATACTCTGAGGCTTGGAGCCTTACCTGTTCCAGGAGGGGGGCATTTGTCACAACGAGGGCCCCAGGCTTTGCCCACACTGCAGCAGCAAAGCTGCTTGCTCAGCTGGGCAGACACTGGGTGTAAGCACTGCCTCGCTGAGCTGACGTAGCGGAAGCAAGTGCCCTTTTCTTCCTGGACGGCAGGTGTGTTGGCTGAAGAGCAGCACCAGGAGGAGGACGGAGAACGTGGAGGTGTAGGAAATGGTAGACCAAAGCGTAGGAGACACATATTGAAGAGAGAGGACAAAACGTGAAGAAATAAAGCAGTTCCCTTCACCAGAGTAAACCTTCCCTCGCCCACAAATCCAAAAACACAAACTCCGGCACATAAACAAGCATTCTACTGCTGGGTTATCCACAACTACATCTTGTGGTTTTGTAGAAACCCATCACTGGTATCTAAACAATCAAAGCTAAAAAAAAAAACAAAACAAAAAAAACAGAAACATATGTCCACGAAACAAAGAAAAGATTGCAAGTTGGAAGAAAACAAGAAAAATGCCAATACGTCATGCACTAACACACAGATGCTGGCTGAGTTCAAGGCATGCAGGAGGTCACTGTTAAGAGGACAACAGCAAAGAGCGGCTTTTTGAAGTCACCAGATGGTATCTACACACCAAACAGTTACTTAGGCTTGCCAGGAAATACATTCCTGTTGTTTCACCACAGCATGTAAACACTGAGTTTGTTAAACTCTACCGGGACCTTAACTGGAACTGTGTTTTGGTTAGTGAACACACACACTCAAGGTGGATCTAAAAGATGAACCCATGGAAAACCACAATGCACACAGGTAGGTAAGGCAGAGGGTCTACGATGCTCCAGAACCTTGTTGAAGTCTTCGAGGATTTTAAATAATTATAAAATGGCTTTAGAAAGAAAACTCACTAGAGGTTGTGATGTAGAACATAACATCCAACCAAATCAGCCCAGAAATGCTTCACCAGACATAAAATCATTTTTAGTCATCTCAGTTCTCAGATCTAAACCTTATGCAGCAGGGGTCACCATCTCAAGTCCTCAAGAGCTGCTGTTCACTGTTCCAACACACCTGAATCAAACGAATGGCTCATTATCAGGCCTCTGCCAAACTTAATGACACGCTGAAGAGGTAATTCAGCCTCCAACTTTGTGGAACATTCTACAAGACTAAGAGCTGTGCTGCTGGAAAAATTTCAAATCCAGTGACGATTGCCAAGTTTCAAGAATGACTACAGAAATAGATTGCTCAGCAAATCACTAACTGTGTCAATAAATGCAACAACAACAATAATAATGAGTCAGGAATTCAAAGACATACTAAAGAGGACAGTGATGAAAACTCAGGTTTTGTTTTGTCTTAATCTTTGAAACAGACAAGCACACACACATGCATACGCTCATACACCCCTACACACACACTCTGCTCTGGTGCTCCGATGCTCGACATGTACACTCACTGTCAAAATTATTTGTTTATATCTTTTTTTATTTTTTTACTGTAATTTGGTGAACAAACCTATGTTGTCTCTATGTGTCTCTGGCAGTGAGTCGGTCTCAGACAGCGTTTTGTTGTCAAAGTTTGGTAGGAAATATTAACTTCAAAGAGTATGGAAACGGGCCAAACTTGGAGTTCATCACCAGCTGCATTTCCATTGACCATAAAATTGCGCAAAATGAACGTGTGAAAATAAATTCGCTCAATAGAAACCTAGCAATGTTGAAAAAAAAAGTTTTCCATGAAAAGTTTTTGTTCCAGGATGAGGTGGTTTTTTTTTTGGTCCATATTAATTTAGATGTATTATGCATCGTATGAGTCACGTGATCAACAACTGGATGTAACTAGTGGCAAAAACCTAGAAGAAAATGACAGGAAGTGGCAGTAAGATGTCGCTTTTTCATGTAAGATTTTTGTTTTTTCGGACAATGTGCAGCTGGCTCCCCCAGAGCTCTCACAGCATCACACCAGATGCGGTTCTGCTTTGAAATATAAACTCTACCGGGACCTTAACTGGAACACACAACTTCTTAAAAAGTTGTGTGTCATCCTAAGGCGTTGAATCCATAGTTCTTCTATTAAACCAGAGACTGAAATTTCCCCAAAACGCCGCATACGTAGCCACTCCCAAGAATAACAGGCTTGTCGCTCCAATGACTAAATAAGACACCAACGTGATGAGTGCTAGCGCCATGGCTGAGTTATGATTATATCTCATTTAACTGTTCACATCCATCGGTATCATGATTTTTAATTACTTATCATGTGAACAAGCTTATTCAAGATTGATTTTAGCTTAATTTCTTATTTAATGGGAACACCACAATTGCAAAATCGTGTTGTTTGACATTAGCAGAATACCGACCCAGATTTGCAAACACTTATTATGGAAATGCAGCCACTGGTTGTTATGGATGTGTCAAACAGAGGAAACCACTGGAGCTGCAGACTGGAGAACTTACGGATGCAGTTGGTGAGTGTGGCGTCGGGGGCATAGCCAGGTTTACATATACACATGTAACTGCCCACAGTGTTCAGACATTCTCCGTTAGGACAAACGGCCTGCAGCTGGCATTCATCCACATCTGACAGTTGGTAAAAATGAAAAACATGTTTAATCCAGGGGAGTACAATCACTTCAGAGAACAATGAAGTGATCTTTAAGATGCAGAGTCAGTTGATTCTACTGGTGTTCATCAAAACATTAAACAACTTTAGGTCTTGTCTCCTGTGAGGAGCTAACATGTCTAGTAAAATCTTTAGGGTAAAATGTGCATAAACAGAAAACTCTAACACATCATTATCTGCACACATTGCCACATTTTTAAATGTCATATAAAAATATTGCACAATTTGTTTTTTAATGACATTTAATTTTGTCAAACACCATCAATAATCTAAGTATTATCAGATTTTTTAAAAGTCAGAGAAAATGAATTTCGGTAAAAATGTATTTGCTTTATTTTATGTTACGTTCATCTTCCTGAATGAAGATTTTTTTTTATGCTTTTTTCCTATGAAACCACAGCAAAGTGAGTTCAGACTTATAGAAATTTTCACTTAAAATTAATCACTTCAACACTGCAGCTTATATTACTATCAATTTTTCAAATTTACAAGCAGAGCGCAAGTTTCACTCATCCCTTCATCGTGTTTTCTTATTGTTGAAGGTTTTGGGCGGTCTCGTACCAAGAGACGAGGCAGAACCATGACAAGGTCTCAAATATGCGCCTTTCAGTTTCTTTTAAATTTTACACAGACTTATGCTGCAGCAACAAACAATAATGAAATAAAATGTCTTATTTTGTTCTAGATGAAGTCATCCAAGTTTGTCGTGGTAAAGCCATAAATTTACACACATCTAAAGTGTGGTTTCTGCAGCTAGTTTGGTACTAAACGTCATTGAGTTCATTCAAAGAGTTCAGATTTTTCCACAAAAGATTCACAGTTGAAAATAGAAGGTCAACAACTAGAACGGCTGAAAAATAATTAAAAGCTGAAGCGCTTACCTTGGCAGTGAGAACTGTTGATCCTCTTATATCCTGGAGGACAGTCTATCAGAGGGATGGCTGAGGAAGCAGGAGCCGGAAGTGAGCAACTGGAATGTTAGCTTCATGAATCTACAGATACTAGCATATTTTATGTGTCTAAATGAGTTTCTAGAACTGCACACACTTTCTACAATGAACAGAAACCATCTTTAAAGTCTAGTTAAGGCACAGAGATTGTCATTTATACTAAATTTGACCACTTTGGCTTCCTGTCTTATGTCAACAGCTCATTTAGATCTGTAATGTTTTTAAGCTGAGCAAGAGAGGTGGGGGCACTGTGGGGATGGATAAAAAAAGTAAACTGGTATCATCATTGCAATATTCAACAATCATTTTCCAATACCAAAAGTTCCTAATACTGTGCAAATCTAGGTGGATGAGGTGAGAAATGGGCATATGAATGGCATAAAAGCTGCTGTTTCAGGCATTCCCTTCACAGGTTGTGTGGTAGAAAGTCCAAAGCATGATTGAGACTTTGTAAAAATGATAGAAGACCCCAACATCTTAGTCAACGATAGCCGAGGTGGACTGCAACCTAGATTATAATCTAGAACAGGATCAGGAAGGCATGAATGACATGTGTAAATATTGATGAGACAGCAATACAACTTCCAGTGAGTCAAATGCTGCTTTTAGAAGCTAATTTCTGTTGCAGTCAAAACTGAAACCAAGCTTTGCACCACTGCTGGATAAGGCCACCAGCAGGGAACTGGTACACAAATACCTGCAAGCAGAGGCTTTGTTCTGTGGGAGACAACAAAGCAACATTTGTTTGACCAAGAAAGCCAAATTAACTACCAGCTACCAATGTCTCTCAGGCACAATGGACTGTTTCACATTCAACTGTAAAACAAAGGGAAAAAATGTCTGAACTTAAAACTTTGCCTTTCCTGCAGAGAAAAAAACAGCAGGCAAATCCTCTGTTGTGTAACACCTCCCACTGTATGTACATGAAATAAGTATTTATCTCAAAGTGCTTAACTACTTACCACTAAAGACAAATTCTTTCGAATATCCATCAGAAAAAAATGTGCGAAATCTGAATTATTCACCTACTGAGAGTAACATCTTCTCAGGAGCTAATGATTCCAACCTGGGAAAATAGATCTTTGTTCAAGTTGTGGTAATGAACCACAGAGATTATGAACCAAACCCTTAGTTTTTATCAGCATCTTTACCTTTTATGTTAAAATGGAACGACCGGGTTAAAATGCAGGTGCAATCAAGCTGTTTCAATTAAAACCTTCCAGGGGAAGGAGTTTTAATCAAAATCCCTCGCTGGAGTTCCAGTGAAGCCTTTCTGGGTTTACATGGTGAACCTTGGCTTTAAGGCTTCCATCCATCTATAAAAGGAGTAGTGTTGAATAGCTAGCTGCTACATAAAAAGACTGACAGGACCTTTCATAGCTCCCCCTCACAACTCTGAATAACTCTATAAAAAGAGCTGAGAGGCCAAGGCTGACACCACACGCCACCATGGCATCCAGTCCCTTTCCTCTCTGGAAATAACTCCTGTGGCCAGAGCAACCTGTGTGTTAATATATAAAGCATGTTTCAGTGCTTTAGTTTTTATTATTGGAACCAGAATCAAGATCAACTTCATTGGTTAAAATTGTGTTCACAAAAATAGGGATCTGACTTTGGTTTTACACACTCAGAGCGTACAGACATTAAAGCCTCGTTTCCTCTGACTGGAACAGCAAAGGTCGGTGCGGTATGGTACGGTACGGTATGCTATTCAGTCTGTTTCAAAGCAGCCAATACAACCGACCTATACGTACCACACCATTCCTGTTCCTCCTTCAGTTGTAGGTTCACAGGACAATGGTACGGTAGAGTTGGGGCTCACAACACTCTCCATTAATTGAAGGACAGAAAAATGTCACTACTTGCAACACCAGCAACACACATTACTGTTTTTAGTAGAGTGTGGCGGTAGAATTGCTCTCCTGAAAACGCATAAAATATCGAACCGAACTGCACGGACCCATGCTGTACCACGAAGTGGAAACTAAGCATGAGGTGGCCAACTGGATAATTAGTTCTGTCCCTTTGTGAAGGCGACACAGTCTAAAGTTGCATTTGAAGTAAAGCTTCTCCTGAAATTGCAGTTGTTGCCATATACTGAGTTTTGCCAGAATAACTGGAATAACTAAATAATTTTGAGATAAAGAGTCATTGATGAAAGAAAAAAATTATCAGATTTTAAAATTATATGGAAATATACTACAAATATAGTAACTCAATCTGCGCAGAGGTATAAACATTCAGAGGTGCACTGCCAGGTGCTGTAAGAGCGTACGAGGACGCCACCATTGGTGAGCCTTAGACCTTGCAAGGTGTAAGTAAAAGCCTGGTGGTCCACTTATAATACACAGGGGGAAAGCCTGCATAACTGCTTAATGATCCAACTCCTACAAACCGGACCTTCTTCTCAACTCTTATCCTTTCTATAAACTTAAAATCTGTGCATCCAGGACAGCCTGTCCTTCACCCTGTAAAGTGAAGGACAGCCTCCTTCACTTTACAGGGTAAACAGGTCTTTACTCTGGGTTGAACATTTGTACTCACAAGGTTTATTTGGACACTTCTGGCATTTGTGGAAGCCCCAGGAGGTCCCAATTGTTGCACAGCATTGATCCAGCTTGGTGAGACCCGGTAAAGCCTTTCCACACTGCAGATGGAAGGAAGATGGATTATTATTTTATCTCATAAAGAAAAGCACAAAGTATGTCTGTGCTCAACTTTCTCTCCATCCCAACCAGGGATGAAGAGAAACCTCTACCTCTCTAAATCATTTTGATGCTTCTCCTCTTCAGCCAGCACTCTCTTTATCTTTATGGCAAAAACAACCTCACAAAATGTGACCTGTTCATGACTATTTAAGACTTGAAAACCTGGCGGAGGGATATTTCTTTCCACATCAGCCAGCAAATCTGTACTTTATTTGTCTAGGACCTGATATCAGTACCATCCACTGGACTGAGGCTGTATTGTTCGGGCAGTGACGCAATAAAGGTGTCCATTTTAACAAACTGCTGTGGTCTGTCTGTGCTAACCTTGGCTTGACAGACGTGGAACACGTTTCAGTGGAAGAATTTTACTACGTCTGCTATGTGAAGGTTAAACCAAGCTGTAGTCTGGAAAGAGCAAACTCCATGCAGACATTTACTTTTAGGTTCCAACTTGATGTTTTGCTACGTACAGCTGCTCCTTTTAGGGGGGCCGCTGTAGATCACCTGCTTCCACCTCAGCCTAATGGCAGAACCTTCCTCTAACTCACCAGCCTCCTTCACTGCCACATCCTCTTCTTCCTCTCCAGCAGCTCTACATTCAACATTGTCTGTCCAAAATGTTCACTAACCTCCTCTGCACATGCCTAAGCCATTTCAGATTTGCCTAAATTTGTCTCCAGCCTAGTCAACCTGAACTGAACGTTTTGAAAACAAGTCCTTCTTTTCAGGTCTGTTTGAAAGTGCCACCACCTCTGATCTCACAACCATCCTATCATAAGTGGTCATCTAGCAGATGGCAGATTGTGACTGCTTCCAGCTTCCCCCACAACCTGCTTGATCTGTCCTTGGAAAAGGAACTTTTTTTAAACATCAGTAGTCGAAGTTTCACAATAGAAAAGGTTGATGGAAACGGCAAAATTCGAAAAACGTCATAACTTTCCCAAAAAAGTTTTTATTCTCACTTGAGATGGTTTTTGGATTTTGAAAAAAAAACAAAACAATTAATGCGCAAAAAGGGAGATGGAAACACATTTGCCAAATAAGTTCTCGCTATCCAGGAGCTGACAGCACCTTGAAAAGTTATGGGGGTTTGGAGAGCGCTTGATGCAGAATGAGCGCATCCTCCCTCGCTCAGAAAATCTTGCCAATTTCTGATCACTTCAATTTGAGAGATGTTCCCTGATTTCAAAACTTTAGCTGCCACTTGCAATTCCAGCCTCCAGCCTCAAGATTAATATCAAAACTCTGAGACAAATTGATAATCCATGACTATTATATATATGATCTAAGTGTAAGTTACATCTATCTGCTTGATGTGTGGTTTTATGGTGTGGATTCTCTGTTCAGCTTGTTGAATATTAATTAAACTGTTTGAAAATGAAATCGAGTTAAGCTGAAGTATTGTCATTTTAAAAAATGATGAGTAAAAATAGATTATGATGGACTGCTGAGTGTTTACCTTATTAGAGGGATGAAACTGAACATTTGTACATTTGTTTTCTTTTTTCAGCAATTTGCAACGGCAACATCTGAAGAAATTACGCTTTGTGTGACCTGATTGATTCGCTTCAAACTAATTATTAAAAACACGCTTAACGAGCATTTTCTTTTTTTGGCGAGGTCGTATTTTGCATCACAATTGGATAGAAACATACCGAAACAGAGACTGACAGGGCGCAGAGACCCTGTTAGAACAGGCATGTATTCAAATCAAACTACCCTAAATTAAATAAATAAGTGAATCTTGTTTTTTCACATCATTTCTCTGAAATTAGGGTAATCTGGAAACAGTCTAAACGTAGTTACACTCTGACATGTGCCAAGTTTTTTCTGTTAGGATTCATACACAGACACAGAGGGAAAAGCTGCCTGTTGTGTGACATGATGGTAACTCGTAATACTGATCTTTGACGGCCTACCTGACTGGATGCTGTTTCCTGGAAGCAGCGACCCAGGGTGTTCTTGGAGGCGACAGGCTGGTAATGGGGAACCTTGTAGCCATGGTGGTTGGGATGAACCATGTTGTAGCCGTGCTGCTGAACCTTCTGGCTGCTTTCAGAGTGGTGATAGCTGTAGCTGCTGGATGAAGAGGAACCTGAGTGGGACCCTTGTTGTTGGTGCCCATTGTTGGAGTAATTGTCCAGCTGGGACACTTGGTGAACCTGAACCGAGGCTTCTGGGGGGTGTTTGATGTGGATGTTAACGATGCCTGGGTTGAACACTGGTGAGGTACAAAGATGGATATTACAGTTATGGCTTTAGAGAAAATGGAGTCTAAAACCCAACAGAGATCAGGAGAATATTATGTTAGCCTGTGAATATGTCTAAGTTAATCTAAAAGTCTTATACTACCATTATGAATCTCTTTCAAATTTTATGTTTGACCTAATCAAGTCAGTATCCAGCCATATTAAGATAAATTCAACACAATTTATTCTACTTCTGCTTGGTTCCATATGTTCAACTATGGCTCAGATTCCCATCCATTCACCCGCTCCCTAAAGGCAGGACAGATGGCTCCGGTCAGCATGGATGCGTCTTTTTTTTTTTTTTTTTTTCTTTTTTACAAGGAAGCAAAGTAAGACAAAGTGAGGAAAAGGGGCTATATCAACTAAATTACCCATAATCCTTTTTGTCTATACCAGATATCTATAGTGAACAGAGAAACATACAGACCTTCAAAAGCTGTACTAGAAATTTAACCAAGTAACAGAAAAGAGAATCCCTTAAAGTCAACAGCATAAAAAAAATACTAATGTGTTGATAATGGCTAACGTTTGAGAAAAAATATATGTTTTTTAAATGATAATATGTTTTTTTATTCCAGTTCTGGAAGCAGAAGCCTTTGGTCTTTACAAGCTGCACTTCACATTGTTGATCTGGATCACTATCCAAAGGCATAGAATGAATCATTAAAATCCTTCGTTCACAATCACAGAGGAATGGTCTGCAAATCAAGAGTTGAAATAAATAACCAGGCACTCAGTTTTTAAAAGTAGAACTGACATAACAGTAGTTTTACTCACCAGGCGTCTGTCCATGGCTGTATGTAAGAGGCAGGGTATGTGTAGAGACAATCTGAGCCTGGCCATAGGCCACAGACGACTGCTGGTGCTGCTGGTGTCCATTTTGAACAGGCATTTGGCAAAACTTGCCAGCAAAGTTCGGGGGACACTGGCACTTGTCCCTGGCGCTACATTTACCACCATTAATGCACGGGAGGTGACACACCACTAAGGACACAACAGAGAAAAGAAGAAGATGTTAGAGCAGGCACTGTTGGTAGAACAATCCTCTCAGAGTTAAAAAAAAGTTGATAGAGAAAATGTCTTTTAATATTGACAACCATCCAAATTAAATACAGTTTGCTGAGAGATGCATTTAGCTACCACAAGAAAAGTTTATTTCTGTTCAAAGACCACAAGACTTCTGTAAGAGCAAGACTTCTTTAAGAAGACAGATGAAATGTTTGGATTGGACCACTTTGGAGCAATGTGGTGGTGGACGGCTGGTTGTATGAGTTTCCGTAGTCGGCACCTTATAGCCACAATGACAGCCACAACCTCATACATATACCAAAGTATTGTACAGTCAAATATGGGATCATCTGCTCAACTACAAAGCAATGATACAATGATATCAGTCACAGGATCAAATCTACAACTGAAGGCCAAAAAGTGCTGCAATGGTCCAGTCAAAGTCCAGACGACAGCCTTAGTAAAATGTAGTGGTGTGATTTTAAAACAAACTAAAATAACTACAAAGAAGAGTGGGCCAAAAATACTCAACAAGCGAGGCTGGCATAGTCACCCAAAAAATTACTACTGGAAGTTATTGGTAGTCCAAGAGTTGCCGAAACATGGGGTGTACTTAGTTTTCATACACAGTGTTAACATTTTGATTTCAAATTTGTTAAACAACATTGGAGTTAAATAATTCTGGCACAAACCATATTACTTTTTCCCATGTAAAACAGTAAAACTGGAAGATAAGAAAGGTGTACTTTCTTTTCCCAAACACTGCATGTACAAACAGAAAACGCTACATTGAAAAGAGACAAACCAGTCATTAATTGCAGAAATATAATTGTTATATACCCAACAAGAGGTCAAATATAAAAAAATATAAAGTTTCCACTTCTGACTTATCTAACAGAGTCCAATGAGGCTCAAGACAAAACAGCCAAACCGGACATGGTTCAACACTGATTCCAGCTACATCCCATTCTCACCGTTTCATTTCTCACACTGGCCAGACGGAAAGTGTCTGGTAAGTGTGAGAAATGATTCATACACAGAAGCACAACCATTGTGACTCATTTCAGACTAAAGTCATCAAAGGCATTACTGATTTAGCTTCCTGTCCAAACCATGACCCTCATCACCACTTACTCATCAAAGTTAATTAGAAACATTCAGGATACCAGGAGAAAAATAAATGCTTTTCAGATCTTTCACAAAGCTGAGTTTTTCTGATGATTGAAGACTGTTTATAGACAGAGAAGGAGAAAATTAGACAGAATATTATTATACATTGCAAACACAATTTCTGCTTAAGGGTCACTTCATTTTATTAGAAATGTCTCCATGTAGCAACAGATAAAAAATGAAGTAATTTAAGGCATATAAAATGGATGATTTTCATTTTACACAAAATGTCAGAACTCATCCTTTTTCTTCATTGTCGTTCTGTGACTGTGTCTGAAAACACAAATAACAATAAGCGTCAACATTATTGACGCAACATTACTGTGAATACTATTTTAGCAACAGCAATATAACAATTGATGCCTCTTGTTTTAGAGGTTCCATGTTTCCGTTTTCACATTGTGTGTTGATACTGGGACTTTACTTTAGGGAATTTATTTATTTGTTTTATCAAATACACACTGCTCAGCACAAACTTCCTGTTTGGGCCTGTTTGTGCTGAGCAGGCCCAGCCAACACGAAAAACAAAGTTTCCTTGAAGCAGGATCACATTAACTCTCTGAACAGCTGTAAACATTAGCTTCCTTCTGAAAACGGTTGGACTAGAAATCCATTAAAACGTCAAAAGAAATGTTTAAAAGCCCCCCTGAAAGCCAGAAGAACCATTTCTCAAGATGACTTTTAAAGATTACAACAGGTTCTGGCTCAGTGCAAGCACAATCCTGTGGAAGATAAATTGAAGCAAAGATCAGGTTTCCACTGTCTTCCCAGTTCCCTCTTAATTCTCAACAGAGGTAACACATTTGGCCTCCATCAATAGACTTGGATGTTCGACAGGAAAGTTGTTGAATGCAGCAGTCAAGCAACAGTCTTCAGGTTTTAAAGCGTTATAAACACTTGACAGATGAATAAAGAACTGGGCTGCCACTGTTATTATTCAGCTGATTATTAGGTTAAATGCCTCAGTATCAAACCAATCAAACAATTTTACACAAGATCTGGTGTAAAATGGAGGTTTACTGTACAGCGATCACTTTGGATGATTATTAGAAGACCATGCTAAATATTAGGTCATCACTTTCAATCTATAGAATTTTTTGAGACCTTACAGAAATTCAGAGCATGTGGTCTCTGATAGGAGATGTAAAGAACATTAGAGACTGGAAGAGAGTAGTGGAAGAGAGAGTCATGATGCTTTCAGTGCATCATGACTCATTTCAGATTCCTCTTTGCTCTCATAACAAAAGTATGATAACATAGCAAGTGTGATTTATTTTGTTGCACTCCCTTTAGCTCAGTTTGGATTTCAGATAAACCATTGTCTTGGTTCAGTGCTGCTCATTTTTAAACAGATGAGAGAGACGGCAGAAAGAGAGAGAAAGGCTTTAAGGGAGAGGCGGGGACAAGAGCAAGCCTGGGCAGGAACACAAGTCATCACCTTTGCTTCTGAACATATGCAAAGTGCAGTGTGGTTCTAAGCATTAAGACCAGGATATGTACATTGGCTAGGTAGCATAGAGGTGGTTTAACCTGGAGGGAGAACAGAGCTGAGGATGTTCTTGAAATGTCCATGTTGCTGAAAAATAGAACCATTCTCTGCAACATGGTGGCTTGACGTGCATCTTTAAAATGTATTTTGAAAAATAAAGCCCATACTTGGAGTAGCTCTAATGTTGGCTGGAAAATTATTCCAGAAGTTAGTAACTAGAGGAAGTGACAAAGACATCATCACCACTACTTTTATGTTTGAATCTTCTATTATTTAAGAGCAATAGGCCAATTGACTTCAATATTTTTACAATACAAGAATATACAAAGTCCCTTAAAAGGATCCATGATTAGTTGTAAAAATACACTTTATTTGAGAACTACTTATTTTAGATGTAAAAATACATCAATACATTGATAATGATGTAGGCAGTTTAGTTTTTACAAATTTTAATAAAATATTGTCATGCGAACGTCACCAAGTTGTTCATGCTGCAGTGCATTCTGGGTAAATGACATATAATGGTCCAACTGTGCTAGATCTGTCGAGCCACAACAGCGATGAGTAACGTCATTAAGCTTTTTTACACAAGATCTGGTGTAAAATGGAGGTTTACTGTACAGCGATCACTTTGGATGATTATTAGAAGACCATGCTAAATATTAGGTCAT
>CAEGAE010080373.1:0-19050 GCA_903067095.1 Girardinus metallicus | reverse complement strand
TCCCTTAAACACAACATTTTTTTTTTTTTCCAAATTATAGGATGTTTTTTTTTTTGTTTTTATATATATATATATATATATATATATATATATTTTTTTTTTTTTTTTTTTTTTTTGGGCAGGTGAAGGAGCTGAACCATGTTCTGGAGGCTGAGAAGTCGTGTCGTACGGACCTGGAGATGTATGTGGCTGTGCTGAACACGCAGAAGTCTGTGCTGCAGGAAGATGCAGAGAAACTACGCAAAGAGCTCCATGATGGTTCGTTTCAGGGCTTCAGTGACTAAAAGCTTCCATGTTTCAGTAGAAGCGTTTTGATTAAAAGATACTTAGAAGTAGAAAATGTGTATAGTAGATTTGTTAAATAGCAAATTTGAGGCAGAGGAGTATGCCTGTTAACATGTTAGCTCATTCCTTTTTGGATTTTGGAGAATTGTTTTAGATTTTTGGGGCCGGAAAACTCTCTGTAGACTTATGTAGTGCTGTTATACATATGCAGCAACATAGGGAGATACATTACTCACGTTTGATGTTGTTTCTCTTTAACATGCGAAACTCTAGTAATGTAGTAGAGGTTGAAGGTGCAGCTGATGGTAATCTCCTCTGCGTCTCACAGTGTGTCACAAACTGGAGTTGGAGCGGCAGCAGCACAACCAGCTGAAGCAGACGTGGCAGCGGGCCAACGACCAGTTCCTGGAGTCCCAGCGCCTCCTGATGAGGGACATGCAGAGGATAGAAAGCGTGCTGTCCTCCGAACAGCTCCGCCAGGTGGAGGAGATGAAGAAGAAGGACCAGGTACAGCAGCGGTCACTCATCACTTTGCTGTAGAAGTTTCAGCTTTCCCTTGAGCTCGGTTTGATGGATGGTTTACTTTTGTTTTCCCAAATGAGGTTGGAAGTGGTGAATGACAAAAAAATGCATGAGCTCAATAATCACTTGGCTAAATATGCCTGAGGCTTTTAGCAAGGTTCCTCTATAAACATTTTGAAGCATGATGTCACACGTGCAAGATCCCACCCCCAGCTCCATGCTGAAGGTTAAAAAGCTGCTCGCTGACTACCATTGGTTTTAATTGTCAAGTTGCCAACATAGCACGCTAAATCTTAAATATACTTGTGATATATAAAAGAAAAAGGGATGCAGGACTTTGCTACTAATTGTCAGTATTATGACAACTAGATAACAAGGTCCAAGAGTACCCCATTTCACATGAGTAAAAGGTTTTAATAAAAATAAAATGTCGTGGGAGAGGGAAGTAGGTCAGTTATGCTAGCTTGACTTTGACAATCTTAATATGTACATCTGCTGTGGAATTTGGTTTTTTGGTTCAGTAAAAAAAAAAAAAAAGGGGGAACCACAGTGCAACTCCTTGGTAGTTCATCAGTAGAGCAGGGGTTTAAATTAGTTAATCAGCCACTGCTGGATTCAGAAGATCACTTATTAATAATCGCAAAATAAACATTAAGCCTGAAAACATAATCTGTAATGGACTGAATGATCTGTTCTTTGTGTTGGAAATGTTTGTATGAGGGTTTTTTTTTATGTGGAATCCTGATATGTTACTGGAGCTGTTGTCAGCCAGTTGCTATGGCAACAAGTCTGTGCCATATAGCTGACACAGAAAGTGAGAAAAAGGAAGAGTATAAGTAGTTTTGAGTTATTCTTCTATGGTTTTCTGTGTTATTTTTCCCTTTACTGTGGCAAACTGCACTAAGTTAGTGATAACTTCATCTCTGGGTTTCATTTTGTTTGAATGGCAAGTAAAGGAATCATCTTTTTGCCCACCAGGATTGTGCACATTCATAAAATTTCCGAATGTAAACAATGACATATGCAACGTGTCTGCAGTTTGGAAAAGTCCGAAATTTGTCAAAGTATTGAGAAAGATATTTGAATTTCTAAAAGTTTACTTTTCACACCAATTTTAAGTCAAGTTTATTTGTACATCACATTTCAGCAACAAGGCAGTTCAAAGTGCTTTGCATCATAAAAACAGCTTCATGAAACCAGCAATATACGTTATATTTTAGAGAATATAGCCATCCGTTAGACACCATCCCAGCCTTCCCATTGCTGCCCAGAGCTACACACCATAAGGGACGGCTGGGCCGATCGGACTGCACTGTCCTGACATGCTAACAGCTCAGTATCCAGGCAGCAGAGATGATATTTAACATTAACACATCCTGGATGAAACCATCAGTTGCTGGCAAGCTCTGCTAATCCACCTCATTTACTTTTGCCTCTCTTCTTTAAATTCCTATCAATGGTTCATAAAGCCTCTTTTTTTTAACTCCTCTGGGATTTGGGGGTCATAGTTCAGGTGTTATGTGAGTTTTTGAAATGCTAATCATCTGCTCCCAGTTGACTATAATTTTGTTGCCATGACTACACACCATAAAAAAACATCCAAAAGTGAAAAAGTAAGAGCAAAAATCCTTTCGGCTGCGTAGCATCTAAAACTAGAGGGAACAATTGTCCAAACATCCAACAATTCAAACAAAAAATAATGGAGGAAAAAGTCTGGAAAAGAACAAATCAGAACTAATAGAGTTTCTCCAACATGATGCCACCATTCTCAGTTCCTTTTCTGCAAAAAAATTGGCAAGTTTTTCCTTTAATTAAAATCTTAGATGTTCTTTTTATTATTGAGAAGATTAAGAAAAATGTCACAAGAAATGTTTGAGTTTTTATTTAGTAGTATTTTGGCCCTCGTTGCAAAATGTTTGGACACTCTGGGCTCTAATTATGTTAAAACTACCACTGCTGGAAACTGACTCAGGAAAAATCAAGGGAATTTTGACATGACAAAAATGTTGAGGGAACCCTGAGTTTGGGTGTTTTTCCATAAGGAAAGTTTTACAGTCACTGTAATCCGAGTAGAGAGGAATCATAAACCAGCTGCACTGTGAGTGGAGGGATAAACTGGATCCATTTAACCTCCAGCTTCCTGGTCTAAAAGGATTTTCTTCTAGTGCTCTGATACCACAGGGCACCTTGAGGGGTTTAATGGAGCTCATTTCCCAGCAGACATGGTGCTGCTTTTAGGAGCATGCAAGATATCAGGACCTCCATGCTAAACACACGAGGCCATGTTTTGTGTAGAAGTCGAGGTCTTTCTGTTGATTTACTTGTTGTTTTGATTCTCAATTTGAGGTCGTTTAAGACATATTTTGTCATCTTTCAATAATATTGTATTTTTTTTATAAATTCAGATTTGATGTTTTTTGATAGCCATCACTGTCTACAAAAACTCTTTGAAGAATTTGAATTAACATAAGTTACAACAACATTTAATTTCACTTTGGGATCAATAAAATATTTTTGAATTTTAATTTTTATTAGTGTTGCATAAAATTTTTTTTGTCAAGTTAATTATAGGGTTTGTAATTAATTAATCAAAATTAATCACATTTTAATCAAAAACATTTTGGGACTTAACTGATTAATCAGATTAATTGTGATTAATCGATTATTAAAACAATCAACTAGTTTAGTAATTGATCAATCGCTAACTGGAGTATACAGACCCAAAGAAGGCAATTGGCGAAACAATATATTCAGAACAGTCATTAATCCAAAAGTATAAAAAAAATCTATACATTTTACATTAAAGATAAAAACACCTAGTTCCATCAACTCTTAAAAAGTGAAATACACTCTGTAAATCTTTTATCCACTGGAAAGAGGAGGATTGTGATAACAATATGCATTATCTAGTAACATAAAACCCACTCAGCATCTCTTAATGTTGTTATCTTTGATAGCAGAATTTGTCCAGGCTGATGACTAGATGATATCAGATTATATTAGTTTATCTAATAAAGGCACCACTTAGTGAGGGGGAGGAAAATGGGCCAAATTCTGATTAAGATCTGTCTTTTTTCCCAGGAGGAGGATGAGAAGGAGAGGCTGAGCCTGGTGAAGGACCTGCAGGAGGACGATGGAGGAGACAACACTGAGCCTCTGGAGGACTTCCTGGGGCTGAGCGTTGAGGAGGTACGTCATGTCATCTGATCCGTCCCCTGAGACGCACAGCAGCTCGTCTTGGTGTTGCTTCATGTTCTGTTCCCTGGTGGCACTTTCATGCTCTGATCTCACGTGTTTTGTTTCTCACTGCTTTAAACTGAAAACGTCTTTTTACGATTCTTTGTCTCCATCACTTTGGTTTAAAACTATAAAACTTTCATTTTAATGGTTAACCTCTGGCTCTACGTCAGCGGTTTAACTTTGGTTTCAGAAGGTTGTTTGAAGTCCTCAAAGTTTTGAAAAGCTTTTAATCCAGTCTCACTGGGTACAATGGGTACAGTCGCAACCCTTGTACCCATTTTGTTGCATCTGTAGTCACTTCTGCCTAATTTCTCAGCAAAAGGTGACTGTCGCAACTGTCGAGCAACCACAGCGCTCCTCTGGTAGGATGTACACAAACCAAGAAAGAAAATTGGTGGTAACGGTTCTGTAGAGGAACTGAAAGTCATTGTGACTCCCAGAAAGTTTGAAAAAGGGTAACTCTGCAGCAAAATAAGTTGAATTCTTCATCTGCTGCATGTAACAATGAACCTATGCTGTAAGATGCATTTTTTTTCTCAGATTTTTTTTAGGCTATAGTTTATAGTTCTACACTGTATCACAGTGGGAAACACTACTGACGTCTGCTTTCAGATATTTATGGAGTGTCAAAAGGGAAAAAATTAAATTAATTAATTTTATTTCAAAATAAATTCGTTTAAATACAAAATGATTTCATGGTTAATCTGTTAACAGAAATTATGCAAAACTGATTTTTTGCATGTTTTTATTCTTCCATTTGAGTTTCTACTGTTTCTAAAAACATCCCAAATGCTAAAAAAGCAAACACAGAGTTTTGACGACAAGTTTATTTTTTGTGGTGTTTGGAAGATGAGCCATTTCAAAAACGTCCAGATTATTAAGTCGCAATCGAGGCGACTGTGTGTTATCTAGCAATCCAAACTGAGTTCTAGTACATTTGGTCAGCGGGTTTTACCGCTGTATCTGCTGTACAATCGCTGATGGGAAAGACAAGTGTTTTGTTGTTGATTTACCATCCAGAAACCACTTGCTGAATTGTTGATGGTTCTGCAGAAGGCGACACGTCTGCTTTTCAAAGATGTACGGTTGTATAATTGCACATCTGTTTGCAGCCATTTCCACCTGTGAGTGTAAACGTTGACTAGGGGGCCATTGCTAACAGCAGTTTAGTTGCTCATTCCTGGTGTCACATTGTTCCTATTTAACTTCAGTAGCACTTAAAAAGGTTTCCTGAGAAATATTTTCTCTAGTTTAGCTTTAAAATCTTGGTTGTTTTTTATTTGAACTACAAATTTTTCTTTCCTCTAAACTCTTATTTCTTTGTTTTCTCTGTCAGCCTCCGACCAACCACAGCGCTCATGGATCCATACACTCCTTAGACACTGACATTGTTGCCGGCGGCCCTTCGGACCCCTACAAGGACAACCTGCGGAGGGTCCAGTCAACCGACAGCCTCGGGTCCTCGCTGTCTTCGCAGCAGGGACTCGGCGGATACAACCACAAGGCCAAGTCGGCCAGCAACCTGGACGAATCGGACTTTGGGCCCCTGGTGGGGGCCGACTGCAGCGTGACAGACAGTAGTTTTGGTGAGACCTTGTCCATCGGCTCCATCAAGCTGACGGCGGGTCACTTCCTGCTGACTAAGGACCAGGAGAAAGCGATAAAAGCCATGACGCCGGAGCAGGAGGAGACGGCGTCGCTGCTGTCCAGCATCTCCCACGCTCCAGACACCGCCTACTTACCGCCGTCCGGCTACCGACTCGTCAGCGACACCGAGTGGAACCTGCTGCAGCAAGAGGTGCACAGATTGGTTTTCTGTGCTTTAAGCTCCAAGTTTACTTCCTACCAGTACAGTGAACCCCCACCTATTTGCGACTCCGTATTTGCTGTTTCGTAACATAATCCCAAATTATATGGAATGATCATAACTAGACCTTTGATATTTCATGAAAACTCAACAAAAGTAGTTTAATTGAGTTTTATGTATTTTTCCCAATATGAACTTCAAAAAAAGATAAATATTCAGTTTTTTGTTTTCTCAGAAAAATATTAGGAGTAATAAAAAAATAGATTAATAGCTCTTGAGACTGTTTGGTGTCATAATGTTCCAAATTATTGGTGGAAATTCATTTATTTGCCTTTTTTTGTATTTTTGTTTGCAAGCATGTTCAAAATATATATAAAAAAATGCATCTTGGGAAGCTGAAATACCTCGTAATGCTACTTATGTTTGCAAGGAAGCCATTTTCCTTTGTGGTGATTGGCTGTGTCCCCAAGGGCAGAAATAAGGAAGATGTTGGACTTTAGTTTCGCTTTCCACTCTGTGCATTAATGCACATTAAAGTATGCTGACCAAATAAAGGAACTGACCAAACAGAATCAACACAGGTTTGGTGTTGCTCCCTTAGAGATTTTTGCACGGAATTTTGCGATATTTGTGCTTACATATGACAGTAAGTGTGACTTCACCTACAATAACTTGACTTTGAGTTAGGCTGACACAGAAGTACTGTAGAAGTAGGAAATACTGCCAACTGCAACTGGGAGTCTACATTCACTTAAACCCAATATTTTTTGATAATTTTTCAAAAGATTTGCATTAAGCTCACAATTACGTAATTGCGTGCAAAAATTCAGCAATCTACTGATTTTTTTTTTTTTTGTGTGTGAATTTCCGTGTGGAATTGCTGAATACAGGAGGGACTGTTTGGTTTTTGAACTATATAGGTAGTTATAAAGTTTTTAAAAAGAGGTCTCAAATATTTGTGATTTCTAATAACAGGTATCCACTATTTTACGTTTCATTTCAGTGACGTAATCAGTGATCTCATGTAGTTTATTTAGTCCAAAAGAAGCTGTAAAAATACTGAATATTTACGCTGAAGGGGTGAGGCCAAATTGTAAAAGAAAAGATGGTTTTGTTAAACAAAACATGAGAAGGCTCAGAATGAAACCTTGAGGAACTCCAGATGTACTGAGTGCTGACCTGGACTGATGATCATTCATGAACATTTTGTTGTCACGTTTTTGTTGAACCAGGTAAAAAACGCTGGCAGGAAGCTCGGCCGACGCTGCGACATGTGCTCCAACTATGAGAAGCAGCTGCAGGCCATTCAAGGACAAGAGGCCGAAACACGAGACCAGGTACGCTTCTCTGCTTTCACAAAGAAAATCCAGATTTATTTATTTCTTTTTATGAAATCATCATATTTTGTGACCTAATTTATTATTTATTTTGAAGAAGCATTGGTGTAATTCAGCTGTGATGGTTTGTGTTGGAGAAGTCTCCATAGTTTGACTGTTTTTTTTCTTGCAGGTGAAGAAGCTGCAGGCCATGCTGCGTCAGGCTAACGATCAGCTGGAGAGGACGATGACGGAGAAACAGAGTCTAGAAGAATCAGTAAAAGTAGGAAACGAGGAAACCGATGCTAAGGTATGTATCCTATAAATCCAGTGAACCGATTAATTGTAATGAATTGATTATTGAAATAATCTCACCTACGTAGAATTCAACTGAAAACAAATAAATCTGTTGAATGTGAAAGGTGAAAAAAAACACTATTAATTAGTCCAACATACCTTGTTGCAATTTTCCTTTCTTGTGTACAATTAAATCATTTAGTTAAAGCCTTAGTTTGTAGATAAGCAAAAACGGACAAAAAGTTATTAGTAATGAGAATGTGACAAAACACTTCTCAGCGTTATCTCTGAAGAAATACAAGACATCTTGAATAACGTTTCTCACATCAGAGAGATGTAGGTGTCACAGTGGGAAGAAAGCATCTTTAAAACAGCACCAGAGCAGCTGATATTATCTGCATTTCTTGCTAATAACCCCTGAGAACCACCAACATGCCGACTGGTTGTCTGTGACGAAGGATTTTACAGATTCTGCTTTGTTTCAAATTCATCTCCAACACCAAAAACATTCTGTTGCTGCTCTCTCTGATGTGGAAGAGGAAATCAGGGAGATACGAATCTGCAGATGTATCTGCATTGCAACCTTGTACTGCAAAAAAATAACCAAACCAGAGACTTTGCAATAGCATGTGAGTTTTGTCAGTTTGTAAGTGAGAAGTTAATTTAAGATGGATGATAGACCTGTGGCCAACCACGAACCTCTGGCTCATATCCTGCAGGTTTCTGCTGTGCAGAGATCACAATCTGATGACTGCAGTTTATGAAGAATCATTAATTTCAAGGGAATTTCTATTCATTTTTACATCTTATCTTTATCAATTGTGTTCAGGGTTATAGCTGATTATAGACGTGTTCATTTTCATAATGGATAAATGGATAAGTGTGTAACAAAGCAAACATGACAGCTGAAAGTAGTCAAAGCGTTGTGCCTCAGTGCATATCCAAGACAAAAGTACTGACAGGAAAGATTTATGTGGTGGCTTATCTGGAGAGGAGCAGGAAGTGAGGTGAAATGCTGTCCCAGGGCACTAACCTGGAGACTTAATGATCTGGCACCCTACCCATGTATTTAAAAGTTCTTTTTGCCAACTCATTCAGCCTGTATTTCGGTACAGGTGAACTACACCTGTGGAGAAAAGGCCTAGTAAGAGTTGTCCTATTGACAGATTTCTCCAGGAAAACAGTTTGTGTTCATTTTACAACAATAATCCACCGACACTGTGATCCATATTGTCCATCATCATGTAGTTATGGTTCTGGCTTCCTGTTTTTAAGTGAGATGTAGCTACAGAGCCTTTTTTATTGCCAAAAACGTGCCAGCTATTCTTTATTTATGTTTCATAACCTCTCTATTTATAGGTTTTATGAGTCTAAATTAGTAGTCTCTTGTGTTTTGATTTCTCTTCACAGGTGTCTGCCCTCATGCAGAGAGTCCAGGAATCAGAAGCGCTGCTCAGCACACTACAGCAGGCCTTCAGTGAGGCTAAGAGGAGCACACAGGAGCAGATGGTGAGCAGCGTGTTCAGCTGTTAACGCCACACCGCCTGTCCCCGCCTGACGGCTTTATTATCAGCATATAAAAGATGACAGCCAGCCTGAAAAGCTTCATCAGTTTGTCTTTGTTGATCATTTGCAGCCAAGCTAAGCGGCAGCTTTTGGCTCTCGTCTGCTGGGTTCATTACTCCACTTAATCACTGCTTTTCACAACCAACCGATAACAAGACGAGGCTAATGGGTTTAGGATTCGCTACACGCCTTTATAGCTATCACTAATTGGACTTTATTATTAAGAATTTACTTTTCTTTTTTTCAAAAAGTTTTCAAACCATACAAGGAGGGCCTTCATTTTCTGTACACCCTTAGTGGGGTTGGGAGGGCTGCTGGTGCCTATCTCCAGTTAACGTTCCGGGTGAGAGGCGGGGTCAGCCTGGACAGGTCGCCAGTCTGTCGCAGGACCATATTAGAGAATAAAATGGGAAATTATATTTATTAGTACTATATAAACTAGGAGTGACAAAAAAAAAAAAAAAAACACTTTCCATAACAACAAAAAACTCAAACAGAAGATACTTGGTTGATATGAGACACAACAATATTTAGTTTTCTTTTGTGATATTAAAAGTATGTATGAATTCTAGTATCTGTGAATGGTGAAGCATGACAGGCAGGATCTCCACTAGCAGTCAGTCTTGCAACAAATTGAAGCTTCTGACTGCAGTCTCATTGGTGTCAGAACATGCTAACAGCTCAATTAGACAATAACAGTTAAATCTCTTTTTAACTGTGAATAGAGAAACTATACAGCTGCTCCAAGTTGTTAAAAAAAGTAAAACAACAACCCAACTTTGTTGCCACGGTTACGGAAATAAAAAAAAAAGTAAGAGCAAAAATCATTACTGCTGAATAGTTGGAAAATGTTTTGCTGTTCATGATGTTTAAGCCTAAATCACATCATAAATGAAAACCAACACCCTGGAGGAAATGATGATCCAAGCAGATGTGAAGAATATTTTCTTTCTGTTTTTTTTCTTTTTAGGCGGTTTTATTGAAGTCGAGGGAGCAGGTGGCGGATGAGCTAAGCCGACTACAGAGAGACAATGAGAGCCTGCAGGGTAAACACCGACTGCATCTAGAGCTGCAGCAGCAAGAAGACTTTCAGATTCCCAACACTGTGCAGGTACGCCTTCAGTGCACCTCACAGACTAAATCTAATTTAGTTAATTTACTTCAAAATTAATTATCTAATTGGACCGGTGTAGTTCTGCATCTAACAATTGTTTGATTAATTAATTATTCTGACGATTAATTGATTAATCGAATAGTATAATTTGCACATTCTGCAGATTTTTCATTTAACAGTTTAAGCTATTAGAATATTAGGAGTACATTAAAAGACGCAAATAAACAAATTTATTTTTAAATTAGAACATAAACATTTTATTGCCTAAAATGAAACAGATGCATTCCTTTAGTGAATGCTTGATCGTTTGTAGCAGCGGATGGATTTGCTGCGAAAAAATACTTTTAGCATCAAAACTTTCTGCTTGACATCTCAACACAATGTAGGATTGATCTAATGATTATTTTTTATTAACTGATTAATTGGATAGCGAAAGATGATTCATAGGAGATTTTATTTTACAGAATTTGAACCAGATGAAGCTGTATAAAAAAAGAACAGAGGTGAAAAGGCATAAATGTTCCAGTCAGATTTTCTGCTCATGTCCTGGAAATAAATGATTTAGCAAATACAAATATAGGAAATATAAAAAGATACAACAACTGCATTGTTAAAACGTGTGAAGAATAAGTGTGAAGCAACTAGTTCAACCCAAACTTCTCATCTTGAGATTAGAAGAAGTTGAATAGTTCTCAACTGGATTGCTCTGCAGGATCTGCAGGGCCTGGTGCTGCAGTTGCGGGACGACGTTGTGGCCCTGCGGACGGCAGCTGATCACGTGGAGGAGAAGCTAAAAGCTGAGATCCTGTTCTTGAAAGAGCAGATCCAGGCAGAGCAGTGTCTGAAGGAGAACCTGGAAGACACCCTGCAGCTGGAGATCGAGGGCTGCAAGGAGGAGATAGGTGAGAATCTGTAGCGTAAACATCTGGCATCCTGCTGTTTTCTGGGCATTTATTTAAAAAAAACTCTCCTCTGTTTCTGCTTTTGTTTTACCTCCACTGATCATTGTATTACAGACATCTTGGAAGGTATGAAAAGGCTAAACTTAACAGCTTGTGTGTGTTAGCAGCACACAGTTTCTTGCAAAATTATTCACAGCCTTTATACTTTTTCACATTTTGTGTATTTTATATGAAAGATTAGAATAAAGCAGACATAATAGACTCAGTTTACTTCAGTTGACCTTTATAATTAGGGATTACTTAAAGTGAAGTTAGGTTGAATACAAATGCATACAATACTTTTTGATTTTTAAATATTTAAGCAGTAAATTCTTTAATTTCATGACACATTCGTAAACTCTTGTCTGGGTTTCTCACATGAAGTTTGCGGTTTCAATGTGTCGACAGAACGTGGGAAAGTTTGATGGGTGTGAAAACTTTTTGCAAGGCACTGTAGTGATCAGACTGAGCATAGCAGGCTTCAAAGCTACGGGCCTTTTGTGTCTTCTGCTGTGAGAAAGACCTAAAAAGACACAAAAACCTGACACTTGTACAGGTTTGTTTTACGGTACAATGCAGATGTCTTAAACCCTCCCCTCATTTCTTGGTATTTCGTATTAAGACAGAATTACTAAAACAAATTTTAATCAGGAGTTCTGCAGGCTTTCTGGAAAATGTTCTGTTTTTTTTCTGCTCTTTTTCTTCAGTTTTATGATGTCATTTATTTTAATGAAATAAGTGAGGGGTTATTTAAGACTTTTGCACAGAACTGTAACTTTAGATGTGACTTTTTGTATTTCATGTTAAGTAGCAAATGTGCATGTCCAAAAGTGGGATTGATGAATGGATGGATGATGGATGACGGATGGATGACGGATGTCGAATGGATGTCGGATGGATGGATGGATGGATGGATGACAGATGGATGATGGATGGATGGATAGATGATGGACGGACGGACGGACCTGTCTGTCTTATCTGTCTATCTTATCTCATCTTATCTCATCTATCTATTTATAATTAATTCCCAGTTTAACAGCTTAAATGATCCAAAACATAACAAATAATAAAAAAACTAATAAAATAATTTTTTCTCTATGAAAATATTTTTCTGGGAAAATCTGATGTCTCAGACCTTTTTGGGTAAAATAAATAAATGGGTTTATATGTTTTTAAAGCAGATTGCCTCTGTTTTCTGAGGGTCAGTCAGCTTTAAACCCCAGATTGTGTTGGTGTTGTTTTTCCAGCCCAGCCGTTTCTGGAGGTCCGGTCGGTCGGGTAGCGTTTAGCAGATCGTTGTGTTTGGTCTGTTGGTGTGTTTCTAACAAGCAGAGCTCAAACTGCAGCTGCTTGGTTAAATAATTCATGGATCAGAACTCCTATGAGGATGAGCATCACTTTCTCTAATGATGCCTCTGTTTTCTCTGCAGCGTCGTTCTCCAGCCTGAAGATGGAGCTAGAGAGGGTTAAAGCAGAGAAAGACAAGGTGAGGTTCCCTCAGCCTCTCTGTATTAATGTGTTCATCTGTACATCCATCCATCCACCTATCCTGTATCCATCCATCCAAGTTTACAATATTGATGTTTAAATGTGTCCTCCTGACCCTCTGATGTGTTTTTGCAGCTGCAGAGCTGTTTAGCTGAGAAGACGGAGACTCTGGACAGCCTCCAGGCCGTGAAGATGAGCCTGGAGCAGCAGCTCAGAGAAGTCGCCACTGCAAAGGTTTGTGCTGCTGTTACATCCAACTCAAGTTGGGGAAAAAAATCTGTTAGTAATTGAAAAAACTGAATATTCTGAATGAAACTAGTGAAATATGAAGCCTTTTGTGTCTTTTTTCCCATTTATTCTGTGTCTGCCTACCATAGAGTGCGTTAGAAAGTCAAGTTCTGGACGAGAGAGACAAAGCCCAGCGGCTGCAGACTGAGCTGGATGTTAGTGAGCAGGTCCAGAAGGACTTTGTCAAGCTTTCTCAGACGCTTCAGGTAGTTATAATCTGTTTTGCTCATGTTTTGGTCCTGACACATGCAACGGTTTGCCTGTTAGTGAGTTTTCAGATCTCTACTCGCCTCCCCACTTCTGTACTGAACTCCTCAAGTGGCAGTTTTAGCTTCACCTGATGCAAATTCACCTTTTGCTATCAAATTATGAATCCATTTATCCAACAAATAATCACCAGATCAGCCCTAAACTATACTAATGTTAAGTCAAATAGAAAGGATTGAACTTTTCACATTTGAAGTAATTTTTTTAGCTGCAGATTCATCCTCTGCAACAAATCATATAAGGTGAACTAAAGGAATGCTACGTTATTACATAAATATTTATTTTCTTAAGAAAATAATTGTATTGTTTCTTTATGTCCAACTTTCAACATATTTCTAATATATAAAAGGTGTTAAAAAAATGCCAATTTTTTCTAAATCCAATTAAAAGGCCTATTGCAATAAACAATAAATTAATTAATCACATGATAAATCACAATGAGCTCCATAATTTCCATTTGCATGTTTTTTTCTTTCTACCAAAAGCTGGATGATAAAAGTCTTCAGCCTGGTGCTTTGGTCTTTTTTGAAGACTATAATTAATTTTATTTGTTGTTCCTGTTGTTTTATTTATTTTGGATATTTAAAATGTCTTCCAGTTTCAGTGTTAAATGCTCATTGGAAGTTTGAAAATGTGTTCTTGCATTATTATGTCATTATGTTTCTTGAAAATGTTCTCAAAACAGCCATTTTATCACTTATTGCAGTAACTTCTGGGACAATTGGTCACTCAGGAAAATTTGATATTGTGACAGGCCTACTGACTAATCGATTGAGATGTGAGAAAATGAGGATAATGTGTGAATACCTTTGCACAACCCTGTAGGTGGAATCTCACACCGTTTTTCTTGAAGCACCTAGGAACTGTGATCCAGATAGAAATGATGAAATCAGAATCAGCGTTTGTTTTCTGTCTGCAGGTCCAGCTGGAGCGAATACGACAGGCGGAGTCTCTGGATCGGATCAAAGTAATCCTGAATGACACCAACCTGACCGACATCAACCAGCTTCCAGAGACATGATGGCCTCAGACCGGAGACTGCTTTCAGTTCGTTTTCCCTCTCCGCCCCTCCCACCGACCCGCTAACGTTATTATCCAACCCATAACCACACTGGAAGAGTTTGGAATGACAGGAAATCCCGACTGTCTGTGTACATTTCAAGCCTCGGATGGAATAATGAAGAAGAACACTACTAAAACGTGTAAATAACTTAATGTGTGACTGTGGATTGAGAGGCTGGAAGCTCCTCTCTGTGTGATGGGGGGTCCGCCTGTGTTATGTTTCTACTGTAGATACGACTGTCTGTATTAGCTCAACCAAAAACAAAAGTTTGTCGTCCTCTAATGCACTTTTCATCTCTCAGTCTCCCTCTGTGCTCAAGGCGTTTGATAATCGCTTCTTTAATCCACTCACTTGTCATTCTTTTGTCTTTTTCTCTGCCCCCCTGAAACAAATAATGAAGGATGAGAAGTACTTGCACAAACTGGGATAAACGGATCATAATGCAACCAATAGCTTCTATTTCTTTAATGATTTCCTGTTTTCGGTGCTCATATTGTCTAACAAAAGTGTTTCATCATCAAGAGCTTGTGTGGCACATTTTCACATCTGAATTTGTTGGCTTTAGTTTTCCCCCTGACAGTCAGAAAACACTATTTAAATCCAGGGACACTTAGAGAAAAGAGAGAAAATAAAAAAGACAATGAGGCATCGTAATAGGATGGAATGGATTTTAATTTGCTTCTGTTATGGTTTCTTTTTTTCAGGTATTTCTTGACCTGATGATCTTAATGTCTTTGTGAAGATCTTAAATGTTAGTGGGCAGAAGAAGTGGATTCTTAACGAGCTGTTTTCTCTACCGCCCTCCCTCCTCTGGCTGCTTGTCTTCACTAAACTGTCATGAAATGGTTCGTCTGTCACTACGAGAACTTCTGTTGTCTGTGAACTGATTTGAATTAAATGACCTCAAAAGTTTCAGAGTTCATTCCTTTGTGGAATAACGGGATTCTGTACATTTAGAAAAACCAGAAAAATACAAATTTAACATTCCTTGACATCAGCCATCTTATTTATGATAATAGAGGTGAGAACGTTGGATGTGTTGGTTTTGTTTTCATGAAATTAACTCAATATTCACCTGCTTACTAGCTCACACTGCAGCAAACTTACAAGTAAAAGTGTTATAATCATAAGTGGGACGTGAACGCGTTAATTGATTAGAGGTTTCTGTCCCCAGTTGGAAACTTATGTTGCGTTTCTGTAACGCCCGTAAATCTGATGTAAACGACAGCGATGGATGTCTGTTTGAATGGATTAAAAATTTCAATTGAGTGACACCATTGGCTATGAAGAGGCATTTTTATTTTCGATTTGTAATTGGAGTGTGCCGGTGCCTCTTCGTGATTGGTGGACCTGATATAGGTGTTGTAACAACGGACCCCCCATCATTGGTCCTCTGCTCATCCCGACCCCTCACGCCTTTGCTTTTGAAGGGTTTATTCAAACACATTTAAAGGTGAGTATGATGTCGACTGGATTGTAAAGGTGAATTTCTTTTCATTTTGTTCCTAGTTTTCTGCCAGCTTGACTGATATTGCCTTCCAGAGCATGGTTGGACATCACACCAGGTAGCAACGTTCCAGGCCATAGACATTGTTCGCAGTACCTCTTCGTTTTAAATTTTACTTTCCATAAACAAACTTGTAATACTGATTATAGACACAGTGTTACACGTGTGTCTTGTGAAATAAACAGGTTTCCACCAGAGCTTGCTACTGTTGACAAGCCGCCATATTGAAACGCAAAGTCGGAGTTGAACCCACTTTCCCAGTGGAAAATCCAACTTCAGAAGGCGTTCCAGTTGATTTTTTTTGACTGGTAAATTGCAATTTCCCAGTTACGACTACAACTGGAACACAGGATTAATAATGGAGAAGTTATCATTAAAAAGAAAAACAAACTGAAGAAAAATAAATAAATATGAAGATCAATTATATGTTAAAGCATTAGGTAAGATTCCCCCTTTTTAAAATTATTTGGTATATTTTAAGTGTATTGAAATTGGGCCATTTATATATTTCTGATTTTATCTTTTATTATGTCAGTTTCTATCCTCTGTTAAGGGAATAAATAAGTCTTACATAAGGTGAAACTCTGAGTCAATCAAGAACAAATCAAAATGCATTTTGATTATTATTTTATTAAGAAATTAAGCAAAGAATATGAGCACTAGCTAGTCTGACTCCCCTGGCTAGTCCAGGGAAGTGAAGAAAAGATAAAAGTACATCGTTTTTAATATTCACCAGCCTTGTTACAAAGATGGGAGAAAAAAGGGAGCATCCCACCAGTTTCAGTTTACTTCACAACTCTTGTATTTGCACCTGCAGACTGTGACCCTGGATGGTCACAGTCTGCAGGTGTGTGAAATACCCTTTATTATGTGTTTCCAGCGAGCTGCCTCCAACATCAAGGGTGCTTTATAGATAAAATTGATTGCTTGATTGATTGATTGAAATGAAACAAAGTTTTGACATAACACCTCCACACCATACTTGATCAATTATCAAAGTAGGCCTCATTGATGTAATAATAACCTGTCTTTGTAAGAGGTTCAACCGTTTGGATTGATAGTATGCTGAGCGTATGTGTCACTTTATGAAACAATTGGCAAATGGGCTTTTTTCTTTTATAAGTTTGGTATTTAGTTGTTTTTACACTTTGAAAAGAAGCAAGAAAAACGGTATAATCTAGATCTTATTAGTTTATAATCCTTTTATTTTGAAGAGCCCAATGTCATTTATTGGCCTGTAAAAATCTTGATTCTCTCATTTTCTTGTCTGATTCAGCAGCGTGGATATAGATTAGATGCATCTTTCTGGGGAGAGGGACATGACTGTGAAGTTGGCCTCTGATTCCTTGTTGAAGAAAGAGATAATACAAAGTTTAGTCGTCTATAGCCCAAGAGAATCTGTGATGCACAGATCCACTTTAGAACGTAATTTAAATGTGCAGTTGACCCCAAAAGGTGTTCAAAGTAGGACCCGGGGCCATTTGTGGCCCCTGAAGTGACTTTGTGCTTCACAGAAATAGGACAAATCTGTGACATTTACAATAAAATGTACTTAGAATAATGTTAGATGCAACCCAAAGTGATCATCTTTTTCAAGCCCTCTGGTTTCATTCTATTTTCATGGTAAATAGAAAATATGTCGGTGCAGTAAAATCGCTGCATTCAAACTTTCATAAACACATCAAGTGTTTTAAAGTGAAGACTAACACAGATACTGTTTTATTGATGAGAATAAATTCTTCAACAGAGGCTCCAATAATAAGCAAATTATGCTATTTACTTTCTAGCTTTCGTAAATATTAACATGATAGCCCAAAGGTTCTGAAAATATTTTACATTTTGTTTTTAGCAGAATAAAGGTTGATCAAGCTGTGTTGGGGTCACAAATATAGGGTGGGCCATAAGTTTCCATACATAGAAAAAATAAACATTTTATATTGGATAACCGTTTTTATTTTCGTGGGACTCTGTGTAATCGCTGCACATCTTGGACCACTTCGTGGTTGCTCTGCAACATTTCCAGTTTTCTGAAACTTGCAAATAAATTTTGCCACAGTGTCGTGTGTGATGCTAGTTGCATGTTTTTTGTTAAAGTTGCATGCAACTTGCCACTGCTTCTTATCCAGCCATCAGTATAATTTAAATTCTTTGCTCTTTTGTCAAACGGATCTTCTTGGGCATCTGAAATATAAAAGAAATACATTTTACATTCTGTGTGGAAACTTATGGCCCACCCTGTACAGTCTGTGCTCTTGCAGTCCTCTCCGGAAATTAACAAGGAGAATACATGTATGTTATAAGCGCTTAGTGAGATTTGAACAAAAACAGGAATTGAAAA
This sequence comes from Girardinus metallicus, assembly GCA_903067095.1. Lineage (NCBI taxonomy): Eukaryota > Metazoa > Chordata > Actinopteri > Cyprinodontiformes > Poeciliidae > Girardinus > Girardinus metallicus. The sequence goes on along the minus strand of CAEGAE010080373.1, from coordinate 1,011 downwards.
TAAATAACAGGTTGATAACTGTTAGTGATGTCACTGTACCACAGTAAAAAAGCCTGTAGCCTCAGCCAAGAATTGGTGTTAAAAGTCTCTTTAGTTTTTATTTTGTGGTTCAGATACTAAAAAGAAAAAGGAAAACCTTTAACCTAAGCGTTGCTGTGAAAGTGTTGAACTATCCCTTTAACAAACAGCCTGCTCGGAAGCTAGCAGTCGGAAGCTAACTTCATCGTCGTGGCCGAGGAGCTACTCCTATTTACAACAACATAATGGAGCCCAGATGGTCGAAGAACGTTTGCATGGCTGTTTTATGGTCTGCGTGTTTGCTATGCGTTATATTTGGTGAGTGTTGAGCCTTAAAACAGATTTAAAATCCCGTTCCGTGACGCCTGAATCAGCGTGAACTGTTTTTGTGATGAATCAGCGATGTTATGGTCGCTGCTCCTCCAGCCCCTGTCCTTCGCAACGAAACCACTCTGTTTAGTTTTGTTTAACTGTTATGCTGGTCGCTGTGTACTTTTTAAATTATTTACTTAAAAAAAGCTACTCAATCGTGCTTCATCTTAAGATATTTGCAAAACAAATTAGACTAAAAAACATTTGATAATCTTTGGGTTTTTTTTTTTTTTTTCACTGCTGGTTGATAAATGTTTCTTGGAACCAGATTAAGTTACTGGAAGTTTTTATTTACTGAAAATTGACCATAATCTTAAACCAACAAAGTTTGTAAAAACGTTTTCACACACCAACCAGACAGAAACTTTTTTCTCTTCTGTTATGAACTCTTCTTTCAACGCATTGTCTCCCCGGTGACCACCTGCTGTGTTACTATTGTTTCAGCTCTGACATCCTCTTACTAACGCGTTCAGTGGCTCACACCATTTTTTATGTCTTTTTTTTTCTTCCCCAGTCACAGGACCTGCATGTGCAATCACCATACACGCTGACTCTGAAGTGATAGTGCAGAACGGCACAACGGCAGTCCTGCGATGCACCTTTGACTCCAGTGAAGTGGTG
>CAEGAE010080372.1:0-52353 GCA_903067095.1 Girardinus metallicus | reverse complement strand
CTGAGGGGTCTAGATGGTTGGTAGAACAACAGCAGATCTTTAATGTATTGTGGTGCTAAACCGTTCAGTGTTTTATAAACTAACAACAGTATTTTAATGTCTATTCTTTGAGCTACAGGGAGCCAGTGGAGGGACTTTAAAACTGGTGTTATGTGTTAATTATATTTAGATGTCTAACAGATTTATCTGTTAGACCCCCATGCATCTATAATTAATGTTTTTTTGTGCAAAGATAAAATGGTAATTATAACTGCTCAGTGTATTGTGACAAAGAGTGCAAAAGTTATTTTTGGCCACATCCACTTGGAAAAATTACTACATTTAAAACTAACCCTCCACTAATCTGCTAGTTTACATTTGTGAGTATGTGTGTGTTTGGAGGGGTTTTCCAGTTTAAAATCTAACCTGTAATTATGACAAAAACTTTTTTTTTCACTACGAAATGTATTGATCCAAACAAATTTGAATCATCTACCTTTTAAAGCTTTAAGTGGGAATTTGTAAAACACTATTATTAATGGAAGATAAGACATACCAAATACCTGCCTTTTCCTGTAGCTAATAAATATGACAAAGGGAGGTGTCAGAATAAAACGTAATATCAAACAGAGAGAAGCAGATCTTTCTTTAAGTAGGTTTTTAAACCAGCTGCTCTAAATTTGTCCATTATTCCAAATGTAACTCAAATGCACATGCATTAGCCTCAAACTGATATTATGGAGTTTTTCTTTTGTGTTACCTATCTGCATGTAGATTCTTAAATCTGAATGCTTGTCCATCTGGCCACTTCAAGTGATTGGCATGTATGTCAATAGGAAGTCCCTGTCAAAGGTGGAGTACCCTAAGGCTCAATCCTGGGCCTCCTCTTGTTTAATATCCACATGTTCCTAGAAGTTCAGACTATTCCATGTAATAAGATTAGTTACCATAACTATCTGGAAGATAAACAGCTATCATCTTTGAAAAAAAGAAGCACTCCTGGACCAGTGGTTCTGTGTTTTCGTGAGTCTGCTTGGTCTTCTCCAACCATCTGTTCAATTGCTGCACAACCTCTCACACTGAGTCAGTTTCTGCAGGAGGTTTGTTTCTATTAAAAGGGAGTTCTCCTTTCCACTCTTGTCACATGGATGCTCAATATAAGACTTTGCAGCACAGGTAATGATTTGATGCATATACGTTTCCAGTGCTCGTTCAGAAGGAGTCAGTGCAATTGACTAGGTATTTTTAGATTGAAACTGCTTTACCAAGAGGCAGAATGAACTGAACTTGACTGCAGTGTTTTATTTCTAGGACTGCAGAGCAACTGACTTCAGATCTGTCGGTATAAATTGACTGAATTGGCTATATCTTTTAATATTTCAATTTGCTACAGAAATTGGATCTTGTTTAGTTATGCCTTAATGAGACATTTGTTGCAAATGAATGCAGTCGAAACATCCTGAAAGAATTTACCTTGAGATTTGATCAGAGTTACATTTTCAGTTCATGTGTGCAACTGTTTTTGAGAGTCGTTCCACACAGGGGCAGTGTGAAAGCCGAGACAAAGAAAGAAGTGGAAAGAGTCCAGAAAGAGCAGTGATTTCAACAAAGTACCACAATAATCAGTCATATTGTACAAGTTTTATCTCCAGCAGCAACACAAACTTTGCCATGGAACGAGGGGCTAATAGGCTGAGGAACCGAATGACCGCCTTAATGGATGGGTGGCTGACTTGCTGACTGACTGGGTGACTAGCATAGTGACTTTCCATCTATACTGCTGCCTCTGTGCCATCCCCTACACTGTGTGTGTGTCTGGTTGTCAGACCCATTAGCTCATTAGAAACACTATGTGATTGGAATAAGAACTAAGCTAGCGGTAATCTCTACCCAGAAAGACATACAGAGGAGCGAACCAATCTTGTCTGTGTCTGTACTTGTCCTTTCTTGGTCGTCCCCTGCACTCTCCGTTTTACATCTCAGCTAAACTCTTTTTTTATAATATTGCAATGATTTTTTCTTCCTCGCTGTTTAGTCCTTGTATTCCCACTACCAGCATGTCTTATACTGTTTCTTTATTTTTTAGTTTCACTTCACTTTTACAGTTTCTTTGCTAATATTGGGTTAGCAGGAGTAGAAAAAGCTGAGCTAAGCTATTACATACAGCTGCATAATTGTATCTACACAGTTGCAATGGAGGATTGAGTATTCATTATGCTGAATGATCCCTTTCTAAGAATTTACTATAATTTTCTCTCACACAAAACTGTCACAAAAATAAGCAAGTAGTTCCTACAAGTGGATGCAGCTGGCAGAATTTGGAGGCCTAGCTTAATTCTGCACAGGCTTTAAGTATCCATCTTTCCATTATGGCCATTACACTAATTTACAGTATACACTTTAAAAAGTTGCAAAGGACTTTGAGCAGCTGCCAGTAAACACTGAAAGCTTTACAATGAAAATTGTATTCCTATAGTATCAACTTTTTAAAAGTTACTTTCCATTTCACCCCGTCTACTTTTAAGTGTAGGCTTAAAACTTTCCAGTTTGATAAAGTACAGTCAGCTGGAGGATAAACTGACCACTTCTTCTTACTCAGCTACATTCTCCTCCTTCTCTCCAAATACATATTATTTACAAATATTTCAACTTGTAACTTTATGTTCACTCTGTTTTTTACTTTTCATAGAAGCCAAACGCGATCTATCATTCTGTTTAGCTGTGACACATTCCTGGAGGCTGGGCATTGGCTGAGCTACTGCTGCCAACAACTTAACATTCTCTTTTGATAGATGATGAAGTTGATCCTAGTTTTCTCCTAGACGAAACCACTGGCTGAGCTTTTGTTGTGACTAATTTTATGTGTTCTCTTTCATCCTATTGCCATTAAAACTGGCTCAAAGCTTACCTGTTAATGTTTCTCTTCAAAATGAAGATGCTAAAGGAGCTACTACTACCATTTCCTTCTTCCTTTTCAATAACATAGAAAGTATTCCTGGATCAGGGATTCTGTATTTTTATGCGTATGCTACATATTTTGAATTGAACCAGGTTCTGTTGGAGGCTTCTTCCTGAAAGAGGGGAGTTTTTCCTCTCCACTGTCACTACATGCATGCTCAGTTTGTATGAGTGATTGCTGTAAGGTAAAAAAACAACAGAAGCAATTGTCCATTGTTGCTACCTTATCATCCAGGAGTGAATGCTGCAAGTGAAAGGCTCAGTGCAATCTGCTGGGGGTTGTTTTAGATAGAATTTTTTTATTTTTTAACCAAGTTGAATAATAAACTGAAATTGACTGCATTGTTTGATAAGCAAAATCAGTTGAATGATTGGATTGAATGAATTTTTTTGTAAAATGAGATGACATTTGCAATTAACTGAGTTGAACCTGAATTTCCCAGGTAACATAATTAACATAAATACTGCAGCATTGCCACATGCTGTGTGCAGTGGGGCCTTCGAGGCTAAAGGTAAAGAAAGGGAATACCTCACTAACCATATTAATAGTAACGGCTGGAGCTATGATTTAGATGTTATTGCTATGCTGTCACAGTCCAAGCAAGAATCCTTTGCAAACAATGTTACTTTCATGATGCCCTTGAGAGAATAAAATAGATTGAGCATGATGTGAAAGAGAACATGGAAACAAAAGAGTGAAGCTCCGCTACAGAAACCATTTAGAACAATATACAATTTGTGTTATGGCGACCACATATATCATGTGTTAAACAAGATCACTGCCTGTGCTGACCCAATCCTCTTTTTCTTTTTGACTTTGACTGTGTTGATTTTTCCTTCTGGTTCACTTTTTGATGTTCAGGCCTCTGTTTTCCTGTCTCTCTCTTCCCTCCTCTCTCGTCTCCAGTGTGTTCAATCCTGTTGCGATGGTAACTGACCTGCTACAAGAATGCTGCTCTGTGATTAATGTGTCCTTTCATTTTTTTTTATTATACTGCATTATATGTATCTATATAGTTGGTGATTTAACAAAAAAAAAAAAAATCAACATCTTTCAATTACTTTATGTGTGTCATGCAGTATTTATAATATTAACATTATTATTATTACCACTAGTAGCAATATGTCATATAGTATCTGGTTGCAAATTATTGGAGCTATAAGACTACATAGAAACACACAACAAGGTTAGAACTTGCATCCACAAGGCATTATACCAGAGGATGGGTGTAAGTACAACTGACAAGTGGTGTGAGCACAAGACTGAGAAAGTGGTTGACAGTGAGGAATACATTGTAACGTGAAACATTAGCCGCTCTAAAAATCGTACCTGTGCCATCTCTACAAAGCAGCCAGACCTTATGCTCCATGTAAGAATAACAAAATATGTGATTTGCTTGATGTGTTTATCCCAGATGACAATAACATCTTGAAGAAAATGGCAGAGAAAACAACAGACTAGGATCTTGAGATAGAAGTCAATTGCATGTGGAACAAAAAACCTGAGTTAGGCCACTTGTAATTGAAGCTTTAGAAACAATTAAAGAATTGCAAGAGCAATTGGAAAACCTCCCATGCACAATTAGTGCCAAAGAAATGTGCTGGTAGGGAGAGCTCACATACTTCAATGAGTTGTTGGCTGAACACCTGTCTGAGACTAAACCTGAGGGACCTTTTTGGCCTGGTGAATAAACCTGAAATAAGGGAAGAATGCTGAGAAAATAAAAATGATAATAACAAATGTTAAATGCAACATAAAAAGCTAACTGTCCCATTTAGCGCTACAATGTCTGAGTGTCCAAAAGAAATGTTAAATCAGCTTTAGACAGCTTCATCATAAATGTTTCCTGCAGATTTTAGGTTGTGAATCAGAGCATCCTTTCTTGCAGTAGGTTCCTTAAACGCCTCATCCTGCACACTGCCATGTACATGCTCAAGCACATATTTTCACAGACCATCAGGCTGGCAGCAAAACAATACCCCTGGAGAAATGTGGAAGTCTCTGCCTTGTTCAAGGGCACTTTAGAACTGTTTTGGTGAGCAGTCACGTCTCATTGTAGAATGCATCTTTTCAAAAACTTGCTTCACAAAAGATAGAAGAGAGAGTTGGCAGGTAGTGCAGTGTCACTAGACTCACTTGTGATTCAGCTCCTCGTTCAAGGGCACTTTTACAGGCAGACACTGACTAGACCTATCACACACTAGAGGAAAGAGACTTGTTAGATCTGGAGCTTTAACTATCCCCTAGCCATATCAAGCACTGTATCATGGGAGTGGCTCTTGTGGGTAATCTGAAATCAAAGTGCAAGGTCACAGGTATTTAGGTCACATGGCATTTAATGCCCTTAGAAACCAATATTACGGTACATTCCAAATTAACTGCAGGCCTAGAAGTAATAAAGCTCCTTGGCTTGTAATGAAAATCTTAATGTTGTACTTTAAATTGCTTTTGTGTATTTTTTATGTTGAGTTCTTCAAAATGGACGTGGCAAGCCAACAATTTTGTTTTATAAAAGCAAAAAAGATAGAAAGGAAGACTCTGTTCAAAATGCTGAACACAAAAGCAAAGCAAGATCAGCTAATTTTTATTGGCTTGGGGAAACTTGACTGTTTTAAATAAACAAAGCAAAAACTGGTCATGAGTAGATGTGTCAAAACCATAATAGACAACTTTACCCAGATTTGCATCCAACTAGGGTTAGGAATAAAAAGAAAACATAAATTGGTTTTAAAAAATAAGTTTAGTACTTTCTGTTTTCTGTAAGAGCCAATCCATAGTCCCATCTATATTACTAAATATCCCAACCACAAAATAAAGGTACACGTCAAACCACAACATATGTATGCAGATACATTGCTAATTTAAATCAGTTTATATCCAAATAGTAAATAATGGCATGCTGTTTATTGTGAACTTTCCAAGTATCATATTTGAAATCTATTTTCCCAACTGCTTGAAAGTACAAAATTAATCATTTGGAATCTCAATCTGTGGCCAGTGCAATTATCCATCTTTTTCTTTGTGTTATGACATTATCGTATACTGACAACTTGTCAATGATATGACCCAACTTCTATTACAGCTGGGATCCAGTCATCGACCCAAAGTTTCTAAGAAAGGCGGAGAAAGTACAGAAAGAAAATCGGAGTCGTCTAGCTCAGACTATATGTTTATCCATTATTTTGCAGATGTAGAGATATGACCCAAATTATTACTTTTCCTAAATAACATAACATAAATGTATAATTTTTGTATAAATGTTGGAAAAAAATAAAGCTTTTATTTCCATTTTATTAAAAATACGTCAAAAAATTGCTCATATGCTTCTAAATATTTGCTAGAAAACTTGTTATTGGTATATAGCAATCTTCCGCTTATCATAATTGATGAAGATATTTTGTTGGTGATGAAATTTAGGCTCCAATGTTTTTGTATCACAGAATACATCATTTATAGTTTTGTTGACTCTGAAGTTGATTTGTTAACAGGGCACTAAGGGTTGTCATGACAAGGTTAATGCCTGGTATGCTAATTATCGCCATAGAAACACAGTCACAGCAGGAAGCAAGAAGCCAGTGACTAATCATCTGATACCCCATTCAAATTCTCTGTCCTTCTCTTTGCCACAGACTCACACTTTCTCGTCCTCCTGCTGTCCTTTGCCCCGTGTCTCTGACTTGTCCCCTTCTTTTATCTGCTTGTGTCTCCACTCATTTTTTGTACATTTCTGATATGTATGCGTTTTACATCATTGTTTGAGTGAAAATTAAGCAGCATTGAAACATGCAGGTCACAATGAGGCAAGAACAATGCAGAAGAGACAAGGACAGCACACTGAAACAGAACCATAAATAATGTATAACTTAAATATCTTCACAAGAACTAATTTCTCTCACTTCCTCTGAATGGCTAAGCTGCTCTGTTCATGTGCTCGGACAAATTTGCATATCTATGTCAAGAAGTGGCAACGGAATCACAAAGGTCCCTTTAAAGTATTAAGAAAAACAGTTCTTCTTGTGCCCCGGTAACTTCATATATCTGCCTGTGTCTCATCGCAAGCTTTCCATTGTTGTTTTTATGACTCAGTTTATTTGACAGCTCTGCAAACACACAGAGATAAGAGGCATCTTGTTAATTATTAGGATGTTAAATACTTTGACGACAGGCACGCCCTCTTCTACATTCAAAAGGTAAAGAGGGGGGATTATGAGACATCAAGCTTGTGATGCTGATAGCAAACAATGCTAAGAAAATGTTGAGGGCCAGTTTAGATTACCAGAGATTTACCACACTGTTTGAAATTAATTGGATCATCTTAGCAGAACAAAACACACACTTTCATACACCAACCTCTATGAGACTTTGATATCCTAGGTTAAACGTTGTCTTTTTGTGTGTCCAGAAATCGATGGTAGAGTTTCGATGTTATCCACCCATGAGCTCATTTTCACTCTCATCTCGCTGCAAAGTCATGCTGGTTAGGGTTCTTAGTGCTGTCTTTTATGCCAAACTCTGATCTTTCTCAAATGTTGAACTAAGAGTTTTGGATCTCAGTTGTGCACAAATTGTTTTAGTGCCTAAGCTGATGCAAACACCGTCTTGGAACAAAAGCACGAGCTTCTCACTGAATTAGGAAAAAAGACATGAAAGACTAATCCATCGAAGAAAGCAAGTCAAGTGAAAAAACTGCAGTCATGAACAGAAGTCAAACCCATCGATTGAGCTTTCCATACTTCTAGCAAAACTTCTAAAATCTGCTTACACTTATGTGCCATTCTGCTTTTTCACCTGCTGACAGATGGTTTCCTCTAGCTCAGTTGCAGAGCAGATGTCAAGAGGAGCGGCAGTCGCAGAGACAATGTGACCTGCCTTTTGATCTACAAACACAGCACCAGAGCAGTGACCTGTCAAACGGTGGGCTGTGAAAAACCAACCCTCGTCCTGGAGAGAAGAAATTTAAAAAGGAGATCAATCATAAGCCACCATAATCATAAGGTGAGGAATACTGGCAACTAACCAAGGGGAGTAAAATAACTTTGAGCCAAGTAAGTTTCAAAGTTTTAATTGTATAAACTTGCAAAGATATCACCGTCCTTTGACATTTTCACACCACAAACTTCAATGTATTATACTAAGATTTTTGTGTCATTTCACAATCAGAAACGAATAATTATAATGTGAACAAATACAACATTTTCATACTTTTTCAAATAAATATCTACAAAGTGTTTAAAAACTAAAAAGTCCCCCTGCACTCTCTAAAAAGTCTTTTAAAATGGTTAAGCCTTTTTAACATCTGGCAGAGCACTAGGTGTTTGTATATGTGTGAAGGTGCATGTGCTTTGGTGGAGGGGTGAGCATAAATGTAGAAATAAGTGTGTTTGTGTAGCGGGGTTGTATGTGTGAGCATGTTTTTCATCTGGAGGTGCACAGTTGTTAGGTTGGTGAAAACAGTAGAAAGCCTGCAACACACCAAGTATCCAAGATTAGCAAAGGACAGGTGGACTCAACTATGGAAAGCTGAAGCAGACACATACAAGGCATTACCAAAGGGCCGACATGCACCACACACAGAGATAGGTCATCAGTGAAGTACTGATGCAGCAGAACCAAGACCAAAGAGGTACAGAAGGGTGAGACAAAGGGCACTGAGCTCTCCTGACCCAGCCATGCTGCCATCTCCTGCCATTCAGGTCAAGCCAAGCCAGCCCTACAGTGGCCCATATAAGTACATCCCTTATTAAACAGGTTTCTATATGGCAAAAAATGTGAAATATCCTGTCCAGGAGTGATGCTCAAAGAGTGCATGAAGCATTCTGATGAATATTTAAAAAGAAGTTATATTTCTTTCATTTCAGCTTCCCTTCACTCTCTCCCTCTTATATCCAGAGTAGAATTTACAATTATCTTTAGCACATATGAAGCCCTTAATAATCAAGCTCAATCATACAGAGATTTGATTGTTCCATATGTTCCTTTCAGAGCACGTCACTCTCAGTCTGTAGGTTTATGTAGAGTTTCCAAAAGTAGAATAAAAGACAGATCCTTTAGTTATCCATCTCCCCTCCTATAGAACCATCTCTCAGTGACACCTTGTCTACTTTTAAGACGAGGCTTAAAACTTCCCATTTTGACAAAGCTTCTAGTTAGAGTGTCTTAGGTTATCCAGTGAGCTATTTCTCGAGTTATTTTGCTATAAGCTTAGGTTGCTGGAGGCCATAATAGCCACATTTCCTTATGCTTCTACATTCTACATTCAAATAATAAACCATGGGTAACACAAGGAGTAAAGGCTGTCCTCAACCAGAAGAAGATGGCCTTGAGAACTAAAGATAAGGAGAAGATAAACGCAGCACAAAGGGAAGTGAAACGCTGTCCAAGGGAGGCAAAAGGCTGCTACAGGAGGAAGGTGGAGCAGAAGCTGAGGGAAAACTGCTTAAGTGGTGTCTGGGATGGTTTCAGAATCATTACAGGGCACAAAGCTCAGACTAGCACAGAGGGAGGAAGTAAAGAGAGCTAATGAACTGAATAACTTTTTCAATAGATTTAGCCATTATGCTCCACCCACCGCCATTACTACACCTACTCTGCTCCAGTGCTCTCCCCCAGTACATCCTCCTCCTTGCCAGCAGGTGCAGTCATCATGGCGCCCTCGCCTCACCTTTATCCCATACCAGCCCCCTGACCCAACCTCCTCCTCCAAGGCAACCTAGTAGCCCCTCGTTATCCAGTACTGGACTGGATAACGAGAGATGGACTCCAGATAGTCACTCTTTGTGCCTCCGTCGCTCAGAGTACCTCTGGCTAAGCAGGAAACGATGACACGGACTCCAGATAGTCACTCTGAGCGGCCGCGTCACTCACAGTGACTCTGACAACGTGGGAACTGAGGGCCAGTAGATGTGGAGCACGTGGAGAGCACATGGAAACCACACAACTGCATCATTCCTGAACTGCTGTTTTTTCGAATCACTGAAGAAGTCCTTCTGGACACAGGAGGAAGTACTGCCCGGATTCATCTGTGGGAAATCATGATTACTCAAGGTACTGAGTTGAACTTTAATATTTTCCTCTTTGAGTGAAGAGGCTCTGGGCTGTTGAGTCGGTGGGACTCCTACATTCACGAGCATCTCCACAGGCCTGCAACTTAGGGTGTATTTTCTGCCGGCATTAGGTTTAGTTTTTTTTTTTTTTTTACAATAGTGGGTTACGTAACTGGTGTTTTACACTGTATGGGCAGATTCATTGTACCGTTTGGAATAACGCTCTGTTTTTCTGTTTGGCCTGAAACCCAAAACCTGCCATTTCCTTGTTTTATTATTATTTTTGCCTAATTAAAAGAGGGTTACTATGGTCTTCTTTACATGGTGTGTAGTCTAATTTACTTTAGAAGTGTCCAATGCTGGTTGATCCAAAAGCATTAGAGAGAGATTAAAATGAAATAGTAAGAGAGTTTACGGAAACAAAGAACCCAAAACTCACTTATTTACTGACATTGCTTAAGTGAGGGCTATCTATCTATCTATCTATCTATCTATCTATCTATCTATCTATCTATCTATCTATCCTCCTGTTAAGGGGAGTTTTGCTTTTTGCTGTCAGTACAGACTAGCTGAGTATGAGAGATTGCTACAAAGTCAACTGCACAATACAGACAACTGTCTACTTTTGCTGCTCATCCAGGAGGACTGAATGCAGCAATCTACTAAATTCAATCACTAAAAACTTTATTCAAAATTAATTAATGTCAGTAAACTAAACCGGACTGCAGTATTGAATAATTAGGATAAATTTGGAATGTATACACTTGATTTTTAAGATGAGTCTTTTGAACGGATTTGGTTTTGTAAAGTGCCTTGAGATTACCTGTTTACTGGCACTGCATAAACAAATTGAATTGAAGTGAACTGAAGTGTAAGACAAACATAGCGATGTATTTCAACCTACCAAAGGCAGATTAGTTTGTAACTTTATTTAAATTGTTCCATAGAGCCAAACAAACTGTATTAGCCCAACAGAATAGATGGTGAGAGCTCCTTGGCTACTGTTGTTCTTCCAATGAGGCACAAGTTAACTTTGTAACTTGTTCAGCATTAAATCTTGATTTTGAATAATTTAAAACGATTAAACATCCTTGAAACATTTTTGGTATATTGCTATAAGAAAGTGCATAGAGATTTCTACTTGAATTTTCTCTCTTTCTGCCTTAAGATAATTAATTTGTATGAGGTAAAGACCTCGATGAACACAGTAAATACATCATTCATTTTGTCATCCTTGAATTAAGCTCAACTTTGCAATGACTGTTCCAACTTCAGATTCATATCTTGTTAGGACATGAAAAATTTTAAAATACCGTTAAAGGCAAGCCTGAGTTCTTGCATTGCTAAACAGCTGAACTTAAGTTGCATTTGAGATGTAATCAGAGGAAAAAAACTATGGCAAACAGGAATTCATCCAGTCCCCACATGGGGCAGAAAATCTGCAGTAGACTTTGATATAATGGTGGATGACATGGTCAGCATTTAGTTCTTACTGTGGCCTTCCATAACTCAGTGAGTACCAGGGCATAAAGGCAAGGCTTTCTTGCAAGAAATCATCAGTACTGTCATTAGTTTACCAAGTGTCAGTGCAAGCAGCCTGAAATCTAAAGCTCAATGTGTTTTTGAGAAGCTGGAAACATTTTTCAACTTTTGTTGTAAAGCAGTTCGAACAAAGGTCCATTTCCAGCCTGCAGAGCCATGATACAGTCATTAAAGTCAGGTATATTTAAACAAAACCATCTGAAACACACACACCTGAAACACACAGAGATTTGTAGAGGATTGTGAAACAACTTCCCTCCTCTGGTCCTAAATAAATAGATGACTCAGAGATGTTTAGGCCATCTTGTGTTTATATGTACACAAAAACATGCATCTTAAAACCTCTTCGGCACTAGATCTTGTAGGGGCAAGTGCTGAGGACCCAAATTTGGGTCCTCATGTTATGGAGAAGTTAAAGCACAGGGTAAATCTCTGAAGCAACTGAAAGACATTACTTTGTTGTCCTCTCTACTGTCTGTTCTGTTCACTGATTATCTGTTTCTGCTTTCTATCCATCTTTGTGTCTCCTTCACTCACCCTTTCTCTGGCCTCCAGCAATATCGTGGTAATAAAAGCAGAAGAATACCTTAGAGTTTGGACTCTCCCTATTTCTTTCGGCCCCCTCGGGCCTGCCATTATACCGCACACACACATACACACACAAATGCCAGCCACATACTCACACGCTCTGATATGTACAGTATACACACAAACACACGTTAGTATATCAAGTTGTGACTGAATTACATTTTGACAGATAGTGCTCTTGAGGGCAAAGCAATGATAACTCACCTGTATTGGTGGGTGGGTGGATATTTGGCTGGTGAGAGTACCTTTACTTAGGTAAGGACAATCCTGCAGGATTTACTTGCATGTCTGTATGTGTGTGTCATTGCTTAGGGCTACAGTAATAAAGGGTAGAGGTAGCCTGAAAGCTGGCCTTTGCGCCTCTGCTGAGGTTCCTGAGTTTTGCCAACACAGCTAATATGAAGTAAAATCTGACGCTGCAGAGATAAAGTTTCTTTTGTTTTAGTTCACATTCTTTACTTTTTTGGTATTTCCACATACATTGCTAGCAAGCAGCAAGAGATGTTTCTTCATCTTAAAAATGTTAAACTGCATTGAAACTGTAAAAGCGTACTTTAAATATTTTAAAGCATGAACATAGTCTCTAGATACAATACATTGGGGGATCTATTCTTTGTGAATTAACTGTGAATGTGTGTGTCTTAGAAGCCTGCGTTGCAGGGCTTAGAAACATAAATGCAAAGTGTTACTATTTAGAAAAATCACATCTAGAAGGACAGCAAAAGAAGGAAGCCTACATACCGCTGAATAGAGTGGGCTATTTTCACTACACTAATTAGCATTTCATTTTATGCACATTAAAAAAAAAATATTAGTCAACATGTATACTCAAACTAAGATTTGATAGTTGAAATAGTTTTTACTTTTAAGTCTGTTTAAAGCCATTTTAAAAATGGATAATTTTCCCTTGTTTTTCACAGTGATCCATTTCGTTATGCTGGTTTATCACAAGCAGTCAAAATAAAACATTAAAAATGTCTGATTATAACCAAGTTTTATAGGCGTTAAAGAGAATGTAGAATTCACTTTTTGCATGTTACTGTTTGCATGTTACTGTTTCTAGAAACAGTCGAAATTCTTGATAAGAAACCATTTTCTGGCAATAATTTAATGTTTTACGCTGTCCTGAAAAAAATAAGTTATTTATTCAAAGCACAATAGATTTTTCTCCTCTTATTTCTTGGTGGATGATGTCAGTTTGTGATTCTATATTACATTTTGGGGCTATAGAAGGTCTCAGTGGTATGAAAGAATAGGAATGTAGCAAATAAAGATAAACATTATTCCGAATGCAGTTTTATCTAAGAGCAAAGACAGGAACGCAGAGGCTGAAAGCAGATTTCGAGATTTACATGTAATTTTGGGAGGCTGTAATAGTGAATGACAAAGCAACAGATTTGGAGATAAGGAAGTAAAGCTGTGCTCCACTGGGCTCTGGCCCGGTTTAACCCATCAGTTTAAAGACATAGTCAGTGAACTCTACGACTTTACATTCAAAAAAGAAAAACAGTCTGCAACATGCAGCTTTGTGTATCATAAAAATCAAAGCTATTACTGAAAATAGGAGTTAGCTAAAAGATATAAAATAAAATAGTGAGGACAGTGTGAAATATAAAACCGTTAGGAATCTGGAATGGAGATCATAAGTTGTCCACTAAAAGATTGTTTTTCTGTATCTGTACAAATACGCAGATCACCGTCTGTCAAGAAACATGCAACAATGAACCGCATGGATAGCAAGGCTAGCAGGGCGGCATTACGTAAAACAGACTCTTTTTTTTGTACATTTCTTTACATCATGTTATCCCCTTATCAAAAAAATACCCGTTAATGTAAATGTTGCTTTGATTCTGTCATGCATGTTTGGGAGATCCTTGAATCTCTTGTGGCTCATACAGAGCGCCGCTTATAGCGCAGCCACAAGGCTGGATTCCAGTTTTCTGTAATTCAAGAACCATTGCTTTATGCCATCTTCACTGTTTTATCTGCATCGGATTGTTCTTCTCATTGCATTTCCCTCATTAGACAGTGAAAAATAAAATGTGATCTGTTTAGCACACTCTACAGTCGGTTGCTGCTTTTGCACAAATTGCACTATGAGGTCACACTCATTCTGCAAACCCATTTTAGCCTTACATCTCATGACTGCTCTGTTCCCAAGGTGGATCAGCTGATCACAAGTTACAGAAAAACCTATATAGATTGTGCATTGAAACATGATCTGGAAGGGGCTCATTACAGCTTTTTCCCTCTGTTTTGTGTTCCTCTACAGAAAACGTGAACAAAAACACAAAACTTAATTGATTTTTTTTGCAACACAGTGTCAAAGGAATTTACATTACCAGTGATATTGTAAGCATTTTGACATTCGCAATATTTATTTATTTATTTTTCAAACAGGAGAGTGTTTACTTTCAGGTTATTTTTGGTTTCAGCTAGTCTGAGGACTCTTCAGTAAAAATCTTTCATAGATTTAAAAAGTACACATTAGGGAGTGTTGTGGTGGCACAGTGGCAAAACTCGAACCAGGTGTCGCAGCGGTCACAGGTTTGAGCCCCAGCCTGGTGACCTTTGCCATATAACTTCCCCCTCTCTCATTATCCACTTTCCTGTCTGGCCACTCTCAAAAGAAGGTCACTGGAGCCAAAAAAAAAAATCTTAAATAAGTACACATTCAACCAAAATATAACCCAGATCCTTTCTTTCTATAACCACCCAATTATTACTGTGTTCATTTATTTATTTTGAAGAAAACTTAGCTTCCAATTCTAAACCATAAAAACACTCCTTTCTCAAATTAAGATCATACATGGCAATAAACAAAAGTTGTGTGATGAATAATATGGATAACTACGTCAGCGTAAAATATACAATTTAAGTGAAACAGTCTTCGTGTTTGTGTAAACAAGCTGCTCATTGATCTCTATTGAGATAAAGAGTCTAGATATTTAAAAAATATATGTTCATATTTTTATGCATGCAGAAAATATTCTGACACAGTTGGCATGTCTGACAGTTAACACAACAAATAGCATTTAAGCAACAAAAAGAAGCAAGGGTAAGGCTAAGTCATTCAAAACTTGATTTGTTGGGGTACTTGCATAGCTATACCAGTTCTTTATTTAAAAAAAAAAATACTTAAAACTGTGTTTTTAATTGAATAACATAGTTGGCTGTGCAGAGTATGAAGTTTGATTCAAGTCAAAAATACACCCCCACACACAAGCACACATCATTTTGTCACAGTAAATCATTTTGCCACTAAGCCTCATATCTCTATTGCTTCAGATACACTGAGAAAAAGATTTAATTACCACACGTACACACAGCCATAGGTAAAACATGAAGCTAGATTCAATTATCTTTCAGACTCACACACACATAAACACAGCAGGGGGTGGTAAACCTTAATTGCAGCAACATGATGCTGAACTGAAAATAAAACAGTGATCCAAAACTTCGGGAGGTAGGGCTCATATTATCTGGATGGAAACAATGGCAACGTAAAACCAACTCATGCTAATCTTTTTGTGTGGTGTTTTGTCATTTACTCAATTATTTAAATTCACCTCTGTAATTCTGCTCTTTTTAATCACATAAACTAACCTGTCTTTTTTCTCATCTGCAGATTTTGCTAAGATATCTTTGAAGAAATTTTTGTCTTTTAGGCCAATCAGCAGAATTGTTTGTGTCTCTGGTGCCGACAGTAGTCACTTAAACGGTCAATAAATCCCAAATTTGCGTAACAGTTCTTGTAGCACAGAAAACTGTAATGCAATCTACCTGTTGTTCATTTTCATATACAAATGCTTCTTGGTAAAATCAAGACCAGATCTTAAACCATAAAAGGTAGGGAGGGAAACAACAGCGAAATCTCACCGATGACAACATAAACCTTCTAGATTAACAAATAAGTCTAGCACATCAGACATTAATGATGATGTTGAAATTGATTGAGGAACATAACAATGGTATTTCCTGGAGTGGAGTACAGTGGAGTGGGATGCAGTGGCCATCTCAGCATGGAAGGTCATGCAGCTCAGGGCAGCTTGTGTGGTGAAGCAATCAAAGCTGAAGAACTTTGAACTGCAGGCTGCTGTGAAGAAAACCAGTGCAGCCTGTAAACCAGTGGATATAGAGACATTCAGATATGATTGATAGATAAGATAAATAAGAAAGATAGATAAGGAAGATGGATAAATAAGAAAGATAGATAAGAAAGATGGATGAATAAGAAAGATGGATAAATAAGAAAGATAGATATATTAGATAGATTAGATAGGCAGACAGACAGATAGATTCCCCTTGCTGTTAGGTGATGAGTGTTGCATAAGTTCAAATGAAATAATTTGTCTTGTTCTTCAGTGCACATTTTCAAACAAGGACAAAAACAAATAGGAACAGAGAAAGCGTGTGTTCAAATCCCCTAGGGAACATGACTGATCATTAAGATGGTAACTTAAAATAGATCTGTGAGCTGATGAAGTGGGTTTGTCTCTGATGATTATTAGAGATTGTGACCTTGCTCTCTAATTCAATAGGGAGTATTAAGCATGACCTTGAGACAAAACAAGAAAACCACAGATTCCCAAACTTGCGACTAACCTTTTTATGGATGCAAGTCAACAAACAGCAAGACAATTCATTGATCTAAGGATAGGAAAGCAGTATTATTTAAATTGAAACTTGTGCAATTTCTGTTGAACATGCGTGAAAGCAAAGTGTGCATATGGAGTACAAATAAAACTGTAAAAGTAGCTACAAATACTGAAAAATACAAAATCAGCTGAGGCACTTGGGCAAAACTGTCTGACCTGCTAAACTGCATTAACAGTTTATTTGTTTTAAGAGCAGAAGACTTAATATATCCAAAGCACTACCAGGTAATGCCACTTTGTATTTACATTATGGTAACAATCACCATATTATGCCTGAAACATTCTTTCACACAAGTGATGCAGTACGACAGCGTGGATAATGATCTACTGAGCAAAGAAAATCACACGGTCACATGTGTCATCCTTCACACGCTGCTCAACAAGCAGTGTAGTCTCTGCTGCAGCAGCTCTCCCATGTGGGATGCATTTTCCTGGCATGGTTAAGCTACAGTGGACATCTTTGACAGCACATTAAATGTGTTGAGTGAGAGAATATGTTCAATCTTCCAGGTAGATAATGGCTGCATCTACAGGGAACAAAAGGAAATTGGTTTGATAAGCCTTAGAGCGATGTAAACCGAATCCCAAAGCAGCCGCTGGCACTAAATCTCAATCTAGCAAGAGAGCCACTGGTGCCAAAGACATGATTTCTCCACAGTCAAAACACTAAATAATGGAAGTTCTTGTAAAAGAGGTGCAACAGATGTTGAACTCCTCCAAGTGCAGGAGCGCAACATGCAGATCCAAACGTACCACGATCAGAATATTAAAAAAGGCAATTATTTTTTTCTACCTGATTAATGTTAATTCGTGTTGCACATATTTATATTAGGTATATATTTTTATTTTGTTTAACAGGAGCTCTAGCAGAGGATTTATCTGTGTGGAGAATGCCTTAAATCTTTACACCTCAGTTCATATTAGGAATGTATAAACATGGAAATATTGGATTGTTATGTATAAACTAATCATAATTATCAATAGTCCTAGGGTTTAGTTCAAAAGAGTTAAATATGCAAAAAGAACATTGACAGGTGGAAGTAGATGGGAGGCAACTGTGCCTCAGTGGGGAGCATAGTTGCCTGTTCTTGTGGGTTTCGTTCTGGCTCTTGTCTCGTATTGAGTCGTCCATGTATGAGTTGATATACAGTAAAGTGCTTTGAGTAGTGACCATGACTAGAAAAGGGTTGTATAAATGCAGTTAATTTAAAAAACTGCTTTTGGACCACTGTTACACATTTGCATCAAGCTGATTTTGTTTTAAATATAAACAAGCTGATTTAACGTTGGCTGGTACCCACACGAAGCATCCTATTAGATGTATTGTCAGTCATCAACTGGTTGAAGTTTGAACTCATCAGGTTCACAATATATTTTCACTATATTATGTAATAAAGCAATTCAAATTAATAACATTGTACCTTAGTAGAGTTGTAGGAATCAGATATTGGAAGGAACTAATTTAAACGTCAATGTCGACTAATAATAGAAATAAATAATTCATTATTTTTAAGTATTTTGTTTGAGCGATGATAGCATTAGCAAAGTTGAGGGCGATTATTTTTTTATTTTTTTATTTCTCTTGTGTCCACAGTCGCAAATTCCCAGGATACAGTCATTACCAAGTACATTAATTTAGTATCTGATTGGCAGCAAACAATGAAATGAAGGACCGTTATGACTTTTGCAAAAGGCCTGAACTAGCAATCAAGAGACTATAAAGGTGAACATAAGTCAAATGAGTGATGAGGTTAACAGGTAACACACTGACTCTGCTTCAGAAAGCCATCTGCCAGGAGAGGCAGCCATGTGATGTTCAGAGGTAACAAGGGGAGAAGAGGCCAGGTGAGGTGATCTACAAGCTGAGCAGAAAGATGTGTTATCCGTACAGGCATCCTGCCCTCTAGAAAGCTCTCTGATCCACCCTGAGTGCTTAGATACAGAGAAAGACAAAGCCAGTGGCAGGGAAAGAGAGAGAGAGAGTATCCTGTGTTCCAGTAATTAGTCGGTAGAAAGTGAGCCTGACTATAATTCGGTCAGTCAGATGGATGTCTGCCCTCCAGACATTAGGTTTAGCCATTATCTACACTCATTCCTCCACTGTCCATCTATCCATCTCTCCCTCTCAGCCTCCCTCTTCACCACATTCATCCTTGTACTCTTTCCCACCATCCATCTATTTTCCCCTTCTACCCTCACATGTCCTCCGCTACTCCTCCACACATTAGACCTATCTCATCATTTATGCTCAGCTCCTCTGTTTCTCTACCCACTCATGTCTCTCTTCCAACCCTCCTCTCCTTTCCGTCGCCAGACATCATGTCGAACCATATTTTAAACTTGTCCCTCCAGTGCTCTCTATCAATACATCCATCTACTCCTGTCTCCATCCTCTCCCCTTCTCCTCTGTAGTCCTCAGCCCTCTCTCTCTCTGTGTCTTTCAGAGGCCCATCATTGTCAGTGGATAGTACCGTAAACTCATTTGAATCAGATTATGAGACATGGGTAAGACATGTGGTCGAATTACGTGCTAGAGTCTGTCTCAATGACATCCAATTGGAAGAAACACTTACAAAAGTAGTCCCCGAATGCCACTACACAATGTGTCTTCAAAGGGAGTTAAAATGTACATATAGTACGCAGGTATTGGGAATTTTTTTATCATTTTACTACTTCCTATTTATCTTGTTAGAGTATAAACTTTAAAATGTTTCAAATTGAAGACTCGTGGGAAAGATTTGGCTAATGTTAACTTTATCAGGCCTCGGAGATCATATTCAAAATGTCACAAAGCTTGCCCTCGGTTGTGCAGTATAGTAGATACCACAAACTCAGCAATTCCCAGAATGCACTGAACCAGGTGGTGCATTGTCATGGTAATAGAGGTCTTCAAAGCCACCTTGCCCCATCAATCTGACAATGAACAAACTGAAGATGGATTCCGATACATGAGATTTCAGACAGAAAAGCTAAAGCTAAATCGTGTGCAGCCATGATGTGGCCATAAATAAAGAATTAACGACATGCATTATTAATCAGTAAGAGGTATACAGTACACAGCTGTTACCACACAGCAGCAGAAACTAAAAAAATCTTAAAAGTTTGGTGTCAAATAGAGGTGAAGGATAATATCTATTTGTTGATGTTTCAAAATGCAGCGATTGATCGTTCTAAATCTTTGTAAAATTGTAAGCTCTATCGTCTTAAAGCTAGTTACTAACTTAATGTTGATTAATAAGTTCAAGTAAAGAAAAAAAGTAAATCTGTGGCTTCCGGAAAGTTCCAGATGAACATATGACAAAGCCCCAGAGGAGACTGAACAACAAACCCAAGCTGCACCTTGTGCACTGAATGGAACTAATCTGGACACGATGCAGAATTTAAGCAACTGTGCAACACATATGCAAATGTACGTCATTATGCAAGTGTGAAACTAAGCTGAAATATTTTAAAACACAACACACATGAAGTATATTATACTGTTGCACCTAAAGGCAGAAAATAACCAGCTGATTGATGGTTCCCTGCCATCGTCAGCCAGAGAGCCTCTGAGCAAACAATGCCCACTGAGAAACACTTGAGGGAGATGCAGAGCTGCAGATGCTTAGAAATACTGCAGATTCCTTCCATGTTGCCAATCCATAACTTTAACGGCCAGAAAATTAGGTTTCAACTTCTCGGTAATCGGTTCGCCATTGATGTGGAAAGAGCACCTTTGAACCTCTGAACAGAGCTGATCGAACCCCAGAGCAATGACATGCCAGAGTATGTGAGCGTTGTACAGTTTCATTGTTTCACCTGACAAAACATCCTAATTTTGAACAAAAGCTCTTTTGTTTGTGTTTGACACTACACATACATGTTTGAACAACCTTTTCTTGTAATGAAACTTATAGTTTGACCTCAAGCATGATTAACTTGCAGGCAAGATTTTAGGTCTGTGGCCTTGACTAAAGCACAGCAGAACAACAGTTTGCTTGGATTTATTTGTTCTTTCCTGCCATTTAAAGGTAGAATATATTTATGTTGTTGTTTTTTTGTCCTTGATGTTTTTATTTTATTATTTTTTTAGAAATATGCCAAGAAAGGCTATCAGAAGGAACTCTAAACTTGTTTAGTGTCTTGTTATATAATTGATCTCTCTTTTCATTTTGTAATCTGATCAACATGTGCGCAACATTTATCTGAGTTTCAGCATTTCAAATGTCAGAGCCAATGACTTAAAAAGCATCTTCTATCCTCTCTTTAGATTAAGTTAGCGTAGTTCCTGTAAGTGTTGATTTCTGGCCTCCTGTGCTTATGAATGCAACATCTCTGATGTAAATTCTTGCTAGATGGAGCTGATTATCTATACCCACCGCAGGTCTCAAGCGCATGTCCCAATTCGGCAGACCTCTTTTCTAGATTTCAGTCTGATGCCTGTCATCTTCATCTCTACATGGGCCTTCTCTCCTTTTCATTCACCCATGTTTCCCTCCTTGATTTGCTTCACCCAACCTGCTCTCTCTCTTTCTCTCTTCTTCCCCCTCTCTGTCACTCTTCTCTATTCTGTCTGCCGGATATTATGTCTGGCCATTATCTACACTTATCCTGCTGCTCCAGTCCATCCATCTATCCTCTTTCACTTCCCTCTGCACCTC
The DNA here is from genome assembly GCA_903067095.1 of Girardinus metallicus. Lineage (NCBI taxonomy): Eukaryota > Metazoa > Chordata > Actinopteri > Cyprinodontiformes > Poeciliidae > Girardinus > Girardinus metallicus. Next base: position 30,944 of record CAEGAE010080372.1, on the reverse strand, counting down.
CTCGTCCCTCACCTGCAGATAGAGCCACCTATTATCTGCACCATTCCCTCTATCCATCCTTCCTCTCACACTTGCTCACACACTCGCTCAGCAAGTTCAGACACATGTTCACACTCTCAGCCAATCTCCAGTCTGAACGAACTATTCTAGTGGTCAACAACGTAAAATTGATGTATCACTGTTTAAGAAGAAGCACAGCATGTGGCTTTTATAATCTGGAAAACATTTATAAAAATTAAAGTCGTATGTTTAACATAAAATAGTGGAATTAAATGCCATCTTTATGAGATGCTTTTAAAAATTTCGATACTACAAAACATTATGAAAGTTTTAAACAAAGACATTTCTATTAGAAATTCTTGTTCAAATACACATGGAAAGGCAGGATAATAGTTTTGAATTTACAAAACACTGGAAAAGAAGTATTACAACAATAAAAGTATTACATTAATGATTGTTTTTTTAAATAAATTTATCTCTAATGCGGCTATAGACATAAAATTAATTCCACAAGCCGGTAAGAGCCAAAACCATTTACAGATGCAAAGAAATTAGTCAAATAATTAGGTGCAATAACATGTAAAAGCATAGTGAATAAATATCAAATACACTTAATGATTTCAAAACAAAAGGAAAAAAAAAAAACACATTTTTGGGGAGGACAGCTCTTCCATGAAAAACCCTAACAGTATCTATTGCTAAGGTGTGATATTGTCCCATTCTCAGACACGCATCACAGTCAGGGCTGATTTCTATTGTTTTATCTCATGCTAGATGGCTGAAACCATCTTCTGATGCTGAAAATCTTTGGAATAATTGTCTAATCAGATTCTCATAAATAATTTTATTACCTGAACCCTATCATTATCACATAAAGCAGCTCAACACCATGATGCTCCCACCTTAAAATGTTTGTTGATCTGGTATTTTTGAAGTGATATGTCTGACCATTTCTCCTCCAAACAAGGTGAGTTCACTTGCATCCAAGGAATTTAATTTTGATTATTAAGAATTATTGCTGTCATTTTGTCAAAATGTTCTGCTGCAATCTTTAAACAGGCTAACATTTTTGTGCTGTGAGTGTGCATCAGGCCTATTGTGGTCCAGCGTATTACTTATTTATGTCAGGGAATTTTATTTGCAGGCCTTTAGTTTGCAATAAACAATTTACAGTGATAGAGGACAAGATGTTTTATAAATGAGAAAGTGTTTATATGCCTTTTTGGCTTTAATTTGTTATAAATTACATATTAAAATAAATCCGACATATATTTACTAAAAAAAGATTGACATTTTAAAGCTTGTTTTGTATATAACAAACTCATCCATCACAAATATTCTACAGTAGACATTATTCTTCAAATGCAAGCAGAGGAAAATAGTTTAAGAAAAATAATTTAGGCAAAGCACATTCCTTGATGTTACAAAGGATCTGTACTGTTCTGTTGTGCTTGTACTGGTTTTATATTTAATATATGTTGATTTAAGAAAGAAAGATAGAAAATGTTTTTTTTTTTTTAAATAGTTCTTAAAGTATTTTCTCCTTTACTTGAGGCTGACAGTTTCACATTGAGGATTGTTTGATGTAAGAACTCAGTCTCAAGATGAAATGCTTGTGAATCTTTTCGTGCTTCTTTATCACTTTTGCAGTGAGATTTTTTTTTTCCTCAAGTCTCCATTTTTTTTCTCTTAACAGCTATTTAATATGATGTTCAGTTAAATTCACAAGTCAATAAAAAAACCTTGCTTTAGGGGAATAACCGTCAGCAGAACAGTAGGTGGTTTGTTTTTATGACAAGAACATGTTATGTCCTTATTAAAAAAAAGTTTAAAAAAGATTCTGTCCGGAGGGCTGGAGTTGGGATCACGCATTGTTTCCATCTGAATGAAGTTTTCTATGTTTGTAGCTCATTGTGTACTCTCCAAACCAAGGAGCCTTCTAGACATGGATCAGCCTTTGCACTTATAAACATTTTATGGAAGATATTCAATGGATTTTTCCCCTTGGTTTTGTTCAGGCTGGTTATACAGCATCAAAACTCACTGAGAGTATGGCATAATAGAAACAATTTCATCTTTTTGTTTATAAATCCAAACAAAGAATAGTTAGACTGACTTATACAACGTGCTAAATCTGACTTCTCATCACAACAAGGTTGTCTCCAAAATAAAACTGGGGCTTTATTTTCTGTGTTCAGCATCTTGTGTTGGCGTCTTTTTGATGGTCTGTTATTGATCCAGTGCACTGAGCAGACTGAGTTGTATTTTTTTTTTATTCCTCTTGTTTCTCTCCGCTCTGTAAAACCATCTTGAACATTAGAGGAATCTCAGAGAAATCCTGATGTGTCATGTCTGGTAAGTTACTGGTTGCAGTTGTCCTGTTTCTTTTCTGGATGTACGCCACTTCAGCTGTTCTGTTGGTTTATATTCAGTAACTCTCAACTTTTATTTTTTTTGTATATAACAGTCTTTAAAGTTTCTTCATGCTTGCTTATTTGGCAATGAAAGATAAATACATTTGGCATTGCAGAGCAACACTGGCAGCAGCATGCAATTCAGTCAACTTTGGGTCATCTATAGACTGTCTGATATCTACACTTACTGGCCATTTTATTAGGTACCCTGTGTTAGTATAGGGTTGGAAATCCTTTAGCTTCCAGAACTGCCTCAACTCTTCATGACATGGACTCAGCAAGATACCAGAAACATTCCTCAGAAATCTTGGTACGTTCTGACATGATATCATCACAGTTGACAATATGTCAGCTACACATCCATTATGCAGGGAACTCAATGTTTTCAAGAAACTAGTGTGATCCATTATCCTGATGGAAGAAGCAATCAGAAGATGGATGTACTTTGGTCATAAAAGGAACAAACATGGCCACTAACTCTACTCAGGAAGGCTGTTGTGTTCAAATGGTAATAAGGGATTCAAGGTTTGCCAAAACAATCTTCTCCAAACCATCAGCAGCCTAAACAGTAGAAAGCAGGATGGAGTAATTCTTCCATGTTGTTTAAGTCAAATTCTTACCCTGTAAGTAAGTGAGTGAGTGAGTGACTCCACTCAGGAAACAAATGCTTCTCTGAGCGATTGAACCCATAACCTTTACTTGTGCAAAACACATTGTTCCTCTGTGAGTCAGTAATGTCTACCTCCTGACATACTCTCTTATGTACATTTAAAAAAGCCAACATATTTCTTCCTTGGTTTTATTTCCTAGTCCTTTTCTTCGTATCACTTCTGCCCAGCATTCATTTGTCTTTTTCCCCCAGCAGTCTTTACCATCCCTCCTCAGGTTGGTTTTTCCACCCACATCCGGGTCTCTCTCTGGTTTCCTTCCCTTTTGCCAATTTTTGCCTTTTCTCCTCCAGTTCTCCTCCGAGTTTAAAAAGCCCCTTCTCTGATTGCTCTGTTGCTCTCCTCCTTATCTTTCATTTCCCTTCATTCGCCACCAATTCATCTCTTTTCCACACTGCCAGATTCCCTCCTTCTTTCCAATCTTTCTCCACAGGTTCCCGTTAATAGTTTTGCAGCAGAATAATGCATAATTTTTATGGGCTGAATTTGGAGTCATTAAGATTTGAGCTTGTAAATTAATGTTCACAAATGAGTCTAGCATTTAAAGTTATGAATCAAGGCTTTGTCTCGCTGTCAAAAAAAAAGCACCTGAGAAATAAAGATTTATGTATAACTGGGACAAAAAAAAGTGAGTAAGAAAGATTTGAATGTGGAAAAAAAAAAAAGAAGTGGAAATAATCAAGGTTGGTTCTGAGGGACTTTTTACAGCCATTTTGTATCCATGAATCATCCCATGCCTTTCATTTAAACCTAAGCTATATTGCATCATGTACTTGACTATTTTATGTCGAGCTAAAACATCTCGAAGGTGGTTACGCATTGTCACAAGGTTTGTAAAAAATGCACAATGGGCAGATGATGAAAGCTCCAAACATCCACAGAAGATTTTTTTTTTTAGCAATCCCGCCTCCATACATACTATCCAGTGGAATGTTTTATACCTGTTTTGATAACAAATAATCACTTTTACGTCTTAATCATAATCGACTATAGGGAAACGTTTTTATGACTCAAACAGGAGGTAGCTTAGATTTATATTGGTTTGATTTGTGGTCTTAAGCTTTATATGACTCCAAACAGGAATCAGAATAGTCAATAGAAATGGGGTGTAATATTACATTTTTACAAATTATTCTATTCATCAATACAGTACATTTATATAAACCCTTGGACAAATGATGCATACAACAAAGATATTTTGTTCTTAATTCGATGTTACCACACGTAACAACAACAAGATGTTTTGTTGTTGTTGTATTTATACATATAAAAATTTCCAATTTTATTAGTGTTAGTCTGAACTAACACTAAGTTGTGTTAGTTCAGAAAGATGACAAAGAAAAATCTGCTTGTCCTCTACATCAATGCAAAGTACCTTCGTCCATTGATGAAACATTTATGATATAATGGGAGTTGTTTCCTGCAGGATAACAAAGCTTTCATACATTCATACAGAGGTCAGTGAGGGGTTTGATGAGTTTAGAAATCATGCGAGTCATATCACGTGGCTTTCATTGAAATCACTCCTCAGCTGAACACCTGCATTGCGGAAAATATTAACAAAACTATACTAATATATTTGGAAGAGATTTTTCAAATTTTGTTAGATGCGCAGACTGACATTATTGGTACACAATTATAACTTTACTAATTAAGTGTCATAAGTGTTATAACAACTCAACCAATAACCTGTTTTACAATGACTAAAGTAGGGTAAATGATTTATTAAAAAAAAAACATTTTTGGAATATTTTTTATCATCAAAAAACCCAGATAACCATAACTTGGCTATGATAAACAAGCGCAAGTCAACACTCTTCTACTCTGTTTTTAAGCAAACTAAATGCAAGAGTTATCTGATTTATTGCCAATATAAAAAGCCATCTGCAGACTCGCCGCTGAAACATAAAACACACCTAATTAAAAAGGTAAAAATAGCTATCCTACACAATAAGCTGATATTGTAGTTTTACAAGAATTTGGGCTGTTATGCATCACAATTGTTTGTTAAAATTTGTCACAAGAAGGCATTAATAAAAACAATTATTATAATTATTATTATTATCCAATTAACCTAAAAGGCATGTTTTTGGTTTGTGGGAGGAAGTTGGAGATCCTGGAAAGACCCTATTTAAATCCAATTTAGATCTAATTTAAAAAGAAATACCAAAAGCGGACATAAACAAAGCTGTGTTTCTATTTATTATTACAGCAAACTGAACATATATAAATGTTTTAATAACACATCTTGTGTGATTTCCATGATTACATGGAAATCACACTATGATTGATTTAAGCACTTCATTCCCGTTGTCACCTGTTACTTGACAAAGCAGTGCTACTTTTTATCAACCACTATATCAGTTTTGTCACATAAAATTCTGAGTGGCAGGATATTGCTTTTAATCAAATGAGATACTCAGCATATGAACAGTAAAGGAGGACCGCAACCTTTTTCATGCACCCAGCTGCGTCTAAATTGGACACACTTGGCTATATCAAAGAATGTACTTGTTACTCATAATGTTATGCTTGGTCACACTCGGTAGGAGGTCCACTGTCTGATGTATTAGCATTTAATTTACCATAAGCAACCCTTGACTACATGGTAAATAAGATCACAGACTAAGCAAAAGTGTTCAAAATGCTTTTTATTTTTGTTTATGTGCCTGGTGAGATAAAAACTATGCTGCGTTGCCCCTTCAGTGCTTCAGTACACACCTGTTTTAGTATCATATGTGAAATGACCATTTTTTATTCAGGCATATTAAAATGTGGGAATATTTGCTTAGTAAAGCAAAAAAAAAAAAGGCATCAGAATTGAGCTTAAGCATTTCCTGCATGTTTGAAAGTCAACAGTGTAATTATAATAATTTTGTTATTTTGTTAACACACAGTGGAACAGAAAAAGTGTTAAGAATGTTGATAGCCTTTTTTTTTTTTTTGGTTTCACTGTATCATGATGAGAACTGCACCTCAAAGACACAAAAAAGGTTTGATAACACTGAGAGAAAGATTGTGCTCTTCATATGAATCAAGGGGCTTTGTGGACCCACTGTTTCATTTTGCTTAACATTGAAACGTTCAGATAATTTTATTTATTCCATGTCGAGTGGATAGGCCTCCAACAGAGAAAAGGAGAAGACCTTGAATTACTTTTAACTATAATCTATCACTATCCCTCACTCACTTCACTAGAATGCATAAATGCTAACTTGTGTTAAGTGGTTTTTGCAAAGAGGCAGACTTATGCGCTTGGATGATATGATATGAATGATTAGGTGAGCCGCAGAGGTTGGGCTGTGCTTTTTGGTTGTCCGTCATTTTGACTGATGGCGTCAAAAAGAAATTATGTCATGTTCCATTGAATTTTTAAATGACAATAATGACGAAGGCTATTCAGTTGCATTTAATTTTCATTTGGTTTAATTAATATTCAACAAGTTAAATAAAGAATCCAGATCCTATCTCGCAACAAGCAGATGAACACGTCTGATTTTTTTCTCTGCAGTGACAAAAAACACACTGATTATGAAAAAAACCATCGGAGATTCCTAATTTAGTTTTCTGTGTTCTGTATACTGTAGGACTGTTAAACTCACAGATTCCCCCAAAGTTTTAAATGCGCTTTTGAACCAAATGCTCCAAAGCGTCTTTTCTGTAACTCATCTACACGCTGTTTGATGCATTTAGTTTAATGTCCATAGCAGAGACGATATTTAGAAAATTATTGATTGATTTATTTGTGATGTACTCTGCGTAAAGTTGAACATGTCTGTGTAATCCGTCAAAGTGATGGACAGCCTTCAGATTTTTCCATCGTTTAAGAAAAAAATTGGAAAATATGGAAAATATTGTTAACGCAATGTCTGGTGAGCTGTCTGAACATGTGTCAGTGTGGCTATACGGGATTTTAAAAAAAGGTGCAGGGATAAATCAAACAGCCGACATCCGGGCCCAGATTTAAATTTTTTGGAGATCGGCCAATACTTGCATGTGAAGCCGATCTTATCTACCTCTGCAAAGGCCTAAAAATCAACCACAGTCTACTGAAGGTAATGAAGATGGAACCAAAAATGAGAACAGCAGGAGTGACCTTATGCAACCAGGTAGCCCCTGAGTTTCATTATATCTGTGACTGCTCACTGGTTTTGTTTAGAGAAGACATCCTAGGTAACAGCAGATCTTTTTTCCAGCAAGATAGCAAAATAAAAGCAAATAAAAAAATCTTTGAAAACTGTTTAAGCTCTTTCTAAAAATCATGGTTTCCCTAATAAAAATTTTGAAAAATGTATTATACACATACATGCTCAAATTTTTTATTAAATATCTGGAAAAACAGATAAAAATGTTTAACTTAGAAGATTGCTCCATTTAAAGATTTCTTTTTATTGCCACTTTCACGCTGCTTTGGTAAAGTTTCAGCTTCCTGTGTGGGTGTGACCTGGAGGTTTTGACTTTCTTGAAGCGTGACTTTGTTAGCTTGAATGATCTGTTTTACTTAAGGCCATGGTAAAAGAAAGAACACCCTCTGTCAGCTTGGGTGTCAAAAACGGCTCGTTTTTGAAATTTTCCCACCGTGCAAAAACCACTGCAAAGAAGAATCCAAAATAGAAAAGCTTAAATCTTTTTAAACCTAGGCTTTAACAGGGGTATGCATTCTTTTTGTCGTGGCTGTATTTTGTTTTGCTAAAAACTTTATAATTGACTTGCATTTTATATTTCTTTTATCTCCAGGCTCAAACCCTAGCGCTATGACAGAAAGTATGGCCCTGTGAAGGGCTGTTTGTTATTGCCATCTCTGCAGGGGGACTCTCAAAAGGCTTCTAAATACTTCCACTAAGGTAATATCGATTTGTCACTTTCTTACATCTTCCATTTGAATGGACCTTTAGGTATTTTTTTAAGTGAGGTTGTGTTAAATCCTTCTAAATCCCCACAGTCTCACCAGCAGCAGAACCCTTGGAATCCCAGTCCTCTACTGGGACATGGATCTCTGATCTCTGTTAAGTGTTATGTTCAGCATAATATATTAAACGCGTAATTTGTCTCAGTGCCAACAGCAGAGCAGTAGCTGTGCATACTGGACTGAATGTAATCCAAGCATTCCTAAACGCTGAGAGTCTCCAATGAAGCATTTATGTTAAGAGCGATTTTATGAGAAAATAGTTAAAGAGTTTAACTACATACATTTGAATACAGTTAGTTTTATCTGATAAATCTATATGGAAAATGGGTAAAATTTACTTGAGTTCAATTCTGAGTTGTTATCAGCAATTCAATAAAGTTTGGTTTCAGTGGACAGTATGGAGAACCAGTAGTGCTGACCAAAAACTTGAGCGAACAACTATTCAGACTGAGTGAATTACCCAGTTAGACAATTATTTAGTATAAAACCCAAAGTTCAGTTTAATAGAATAAGAGGTGTGTACAGGAGGGACGGCGCTTTTATAAACTTAACCTAAAACCTTTTTAGGTTAATTTTGGGGAATTGTTTCCCAAGAACAATAGGAAATAGGATTTGCCAATCAGCAAGCAGAAGGAGAAGTTTGAGTGATGATGCTGACTTTCTGCAATGTTTTAGAATTGCAGTCTGTAGTTTTAGCAACGGCAGTAGAGAAAGTGAACAAAACCGTTCAGTCCGTGTTGGTCAGGCTTCCAAATGTTGAATTCACAACAACAGCCGAGAGCCCAGAGCCTCTGAACGGATGAAGAAAACGGGACAATGTGCTGTTTTTTGACCAGACTAAAAAATTCTATATTCTATCCTTAAAATGTAATCAAAGAAGCATTTTACCCAAAGTAATAAGTAAAAAGCACAAATATTTTAACGGCTGGCTGTCCTTTTGCATCAGACAATTTCCTTTTACGTTACCCTTACGCATCAAGTTTAACATGTTCCTCAACCAATTATAGTAATGATAATAAAATGGCAGTATTATTCTTTGTAAAATAGTATACGCCACAAACAGAAATTCACTTTCGCCTCGTTTTTAGCTTAACTCGCTACTTTTCTCCAGAGACGATTATTTGCGCTATATACTGCAGGTAAAATACTGATTTCTGAAATGAACTCTGCCAAAACCCAATTCACAAAATCTGAACTATAGATGCATAACTCAGCTATAGTTCACACCATTGTCATAAAATCTACAGTAAAATAGCAACAATCAGCTGTAAAAGAAGACATATAAGCAATATAAGGACAGAGTTGATTTATTACTTGTAATTCACTTGTTAAAATTAACCACTAATCAATTTAACAATGCTTCATTTACATATTATTACCATAACATTTCTAAAATAATAATCCTCAATGAGTGTTCATCCTACTGTAAAAATCTGCCTTTTCATCTAGTTAATTATTTTTTGTTCTATTTTGGTGAATCCGACTGAAACCTTGTTGCTATTATAAAGATGTGTGCACAATACACACAGGCATGCAGATTTGCATCACAGTAAGCAAATTAGGTTACAACAAATAACCACCACTTAACACAATTACTACTGTGCAAATCTATCCGCTACTCATATTACATGTCTATGTGGATCATGTCTCAATATAGTATTTATTAAACAATATGTACAATGCAAATCCACGAATAAGGATAAAACAGAGAAGTAATTAGAGAGTTCAAATGTCTGTCTTGAACACCGAGTTTTGATCAGAGAATTAAAGTTTAAAAAATATATATTATTGATCTATCACTGTTGAAATAATTTTGAATCTCGAAGATTGCCTCTTTTTTTTTTTTCCCAAAATCATGACAAATGTGAATTGATATTTGTGTTCTCATTCTGTTTTTCTCATCCACACCTTTGGCTATATTTCAAGATGCGGATTTATGGATATTCTGTGAGAAAGAAAATGGATTCCAATTATCTGTCACACTTCTAGGATTTACCCAATGTAATTAAATATGAAACCCCAAACCGTGCTCTTTTATGGGCCACGGCTTGGCTGCTATGTTAAAAATGTATGTACAGTAAATGTCTTGGGTGCTGTGAAAAACAATCTGGCCTATCAATAAATCTTTGAGAGACAAAAACATTGCTTTTGAATTTTAATCTTTTTTTGACATATTATTAAGCTATAGCTAAGCAGGATATTATTTAATGTCAGCAAAACTCTTAATGACATTTTTGCTTCATTAAGTTCAACCGAATGACAAATTACGGCAAAAGGAGGTACTGAGAGAGAAAATAGTGGTAATTTGGTGAATATGCTCATGATCATAGTCACACTGCCTAGCAATATGTACAAACCATAAAAACAGGTTTTCATCTTGAATCAGATCTGGTTGTAGATTCTTCTTCCGCTCTTTTTGTTTCTCTTTCAAGTACGACATAAAGAAAACATACATGTGGTCTACAGGTTTTGTCATCTGCCTGTTTCTAATTCTGTTCTTTCACAAACGTATGGCATTGAAAGTGATTAATAAAACTGGTCAGAAATAATTAATATTACATTGACCCCTTAACTGTCACCCCAAAAACACTCGCATACAAGTCAACGTGTCCATGAGGAGACTGGTGTACCCATGACGGTTAGGAAGTTTTAAATAAACTACGCAGGTTGGAAAATATTTTTAAAATACAGAGTATATGTAAGTAGACACATTTGTAAAAGAACAGTCATTAAAATATATACTTCTTTTCACTGAAACAGAGCTTAGCATTAGGATACTCTTTTCTTCAGAATATTAAGCATCTTTCCAAATTATTTTTATCCCAAGACGCCAAAAACCTTTGAGGTTTTTGGTCTTTCCCTCACCATCCTCTTTGCTGATTTAAGAAAAACTTAAATCTTTGCCCAGTCCTGTCTGTCACAGGTCATAAACTTTTTAATTATAGCCCTCACTTTGGATTTGGGCAAGTTTATGTTTGAGATGTAAGTGTCCTAATTAACGAGGATCAGCAGATTCATTTTACCTGAATGGCATGTCTGTCCTATTTTGCAGAATTACAAAAAGAAATGTCTTCTGTTTGTCATTTGTACGCACACTTTGTTTTCTTCAAGTGAGACATTACAACACTGATAAAATATTTATTGTAAAGTGATTTAAATATCTTCACCATGAGTAAAAATATTTATGAGGCCCTGTTTTTCCTCAATATAAAGTTTGTTTTTGCAGCTTAAGTTTTGAAAAAAAATCTACAGTGTGTTTGATAAAATTGGAAAGAAAGTGAAATTGGTTGCGTTTATAAAAGGCCACACCTGCTTCTCTCATCTACTTTTAAACTTATTCTTGGCTAAGCTAACAACCTCATGGCTGTAGCTTAAACTTGTATAACCAGAGTTGTGATAAATCATTGTTTATGCTCACGTAAAGTCTTGTGTGTATTGCCGTTTGTGGAAGTAATATTCTAAGTACATGTGTGCACACTCCAATCCCAGTGCTTCTTTTTAAGGTCACATAAATATGGCAAATATTGTGACAAGCTGTGGAATCCTTTCAAATATTTTACTTTGTTCTGTGATGTAGCATTCAGCATCCAAAACATTAACATAACTCCTTCAAAAATAAATCTTTTCAATGTGCTAAATATCATCTTGTTGTAAATCTGTGTGTTTTTATAGACCTGTAAAATGTCCTTGAGGGAATATGATTGTTTGCTTTTGAAGTGTAAGCTCATCTAAGCAAGACAGACGAAATGTTTTTATCTTGACAAAAAAAAAAAAAAAAAAAAACATTTGATAAGGCATATTATAACACTTAACCACTCAACAATAATGGTAATACTTAAGATTGGAAATACAAAACAAATTAACTTTAAAGTGACACAAAAAATAAAACCAGATTGTCTAAGAGATCCGTATAAAAATACTGCAGTTCTAGCATATTTTAAAGTGAAACATATTTCAGAGTTATACTTATAAGCCAGAAATGTAAATCAATTAGTTACACTGAAAATCAACTGTATATTTTTAAATTGTCTCGCCCGATGACCTCTGGAGATAGGCACCAGCCCCCTCACAACGCTGCAGAGATAATTGTGTTTAAATAATGGATGGATGGATTTTTAATTGTCTCTCTTACATTAGTTTAGTCTCTGAGGAAAATGTAGCTGTCCTTATGAAAAACAAAGTGTGGGAAAATAAAGATTTTCATGCTTTTTTTTTTAAATATGATGTATGCTGTCTATGGATATGCCTTCTGTTGTGGGGAAGCAAAAAGGAGTGACGGATATCTTCCATCAATTTAAGCATTGGTGGGCTTATCACAGTGCCAATGAAAGGAATAAATGTACCATTTCATATTACGTAGCTAACGCTCCACCAGAGGGCCACATTTGGTACAGATCCTACTTTATTTCCATGGCAAAAAGACTGATAAATATTGTGATATTTTTGTGTGCTTTTTTGCAGGCATGTCTATTTATTTCATAGCCATGCAACTTATTATGTAAACATACTAGCCAGACAACAAAAGTTATACAGAATTCATTGGATTCATGTGCCAGTGTGATAACCTTAAAAGTCTTATCTCACCAATACGCATCTTTCAATATTTGATGTACTCCTGACAGAGATTTTGGATATTCACATTAGTGACACAAACACCACACTGATGGTATCTTAAAAGTCACCTAAGGTCACCATCAAGGGCAGCATAGAAGGATGAACAGAAAACAGCTGCACCTAACATTATACAATGGCTTTCTGCAGAAAATGAGGCAATTACAAAAACTGCAGCAAGAACAAAAAAAAGGATCTTTAAACAGGAAGCGATTAGCAGGATGTTAATGCTGTTGCCTAAGTATTTGAGGGGGGGAAGCATGGGTGACAAAAACAGAAGGTTTTAGCTAGTTAGCCATCAAATAGTGATATTTTCCTCTATATTTATAATATATTTTAATGTTTTAACAAAAACTTAGCAGAGCAACATTTCAGTAAAATTAACAAAACAATATCAAGTGAACAATAATAAATGTTTTCGTACGTGCAAATAATTTAAAAACACAACTACTTCACATATCTTAATGTTCTAACAAAAAGCCCAAAAAGGTAACTGTCTTCACCATCCATTTCAGAATGCCATTAATGTTTGTTTGTTTTTTTTTACATACTTATCTTTGAGCAAGTTCACTGTATTTTTCCCTATTCATTTATATTTGATGTGGATGGGAAAAATTACTTGGAAAATATTGTTCAGTAAATATACTCTGATGTTATGGCGTCAAGGTGAAATGCATAACATGATGTAGTTTCTTTAATTTATTTTATTAGAAACAGAAATGCAACAGTAATTGATGTGGCCCTACAAATTACAAAGCAAAAATTTATTTTTTATTACATGTTGATACAAGTAGTAAGGCAACAAGAACAGCATAGATTAGTGATTTGCTTATTATATTGAATAATGTAGCTTGAGAAAATGAGAAGAAAATGAGATATGATCGATAGAGACAATGTTATATTTTTAAAACCAAAACTTTTTAAAACTTCAGTGTCATATTGAGACTCTTAAATACAGAATGTTTAGAGGACAAAGTAGTGGCGTATGTTCTTGGACTAATCACATCACTACTTCAGCCTCTGTTTTCCCAAAAATGCCTCACTATCACTTTAACTCTCAGTGGTCACTCAGCATCAGCATCATTGTCAGCGACATCAAAATGGCATTTAATTATTTGGCACAGCATCATAGAAAAGCAAGCTTCCATTAAAACCCTCTGAACCCTGATTGCTTACCATCCCACTGAGTCAAAAAACAGATAAAATTCACACAAAATGCGACTAAAAAGGAACTGAACCACAGCACATGTAAGGCAGAAATCCTCAGTGAAAGCATAGCGATGTTAGTCAATGTTTACCCTCCACATGCAACAGTCTTTTCTTTTCTGCTCAATCACAGATTCGTCACAGCAGGCGTTGGATCTGTCAGTTGAAGAATGTTTAGAAAGCCCCATTTGGATTAAAGTCTATTTTTACCTTTTCCTACAGCAAACTGTGCTATGGTTTTTCAGTAAAGTTTTAACTTCAGTTTATCAATTAAAAGCATTGGATACACATGTAATCGAAAAGCTGTTAATTATGCCACATAACATATGTGTGTTCGGTGGAGGATATAAAAAGATGAAAGGATGTATATAAGGAATGTTAAAATATGCAGCAATAAAGTGAGGAGTGATTCTCTTCTTTTCCATGCAGACATGAGGATGAACTCTTGGCACAAAGCCAGACAATTTCTGCCTGCTCTGGATCTCCAGAGCTTCTCTGAGTGCTGTAGTCAAGGTCAGATAAAATGGGTGAACTCCCCCTTTAATACCAGGTACATTAGTGGGAATTAAAGCTGATACAAGGACAAGAACATAAGTTATCTCTCAGTTTCTGCCATTCCTCGTGTTCTCCGTCCTGTCAGCTGTTTTTGTGTCATTTCCTTTATCCCTACTCTTTTTTTTAATTCTTCCCTCCTTTGCCTCTCTTCACAGGCACACACCAAACACACGCACACCTCTTTTGTAGGTCTATATGGATGACAAATGTGCAATATTTTTCTCTTTCGGTGTGTGTGTTCTTCTGAGGACGCGTCTGTCAGTGCATGTGTGTGCAAATGCACGAGGATGCCAAAGCAGTTAACAGCAGCAGGCTAAGAATAGTTTTCGACTTGCCTGCTCTTCCCCCCCTTGTTTCCTCATTTGGATCCACAGCTTCACATTCTACCACACATTTGAATCTCCGTTTATCCATTTCCAGCTATAAAAACTCCCACAACTTGTTGAGGGGGGTTTGTCCCTCTGAAAAAGCAACAATCAAGTTTTGCTACATATGCAACAGCCTTCAAACTGTTCTTTTAGGCTCTATTCATGGAAACGTAATGATAGACGAGCTTGGTAATTTTCTGTGACCTGCTCTTGGGTAATTGCTTAGATGGAAGTGGAGCAAAGGGCCTCATAGATTTTCATATTGAACTTTTAGACATAAAAAAAGAAATTGCTTCTGTTTCTTACTTTTTCTAATCTTCAGCTCAGTTCTGTTTTCCTCCATCTTCCAGCATCCGCTGCTCAAACACCAACACAATGGGTTTGCTTCTTGATTCAAGGAGCTCTTGCGCATTTTATCTTGGCTTGGAGAAGCATCTATGAACATTAGGCTCTAAAGATACACATACTGACTGCACAGTGTGTGTAGAAATAAGTGCATGCTTATGGTTCTTTTAATATTCCCTTTCATTCTCTTCCTTCTTTCATGTGGAGAGACTGTCAGTTTGCGCATCTATAAGTCTCCGTTATTTTTATCTGCCTTCCACACATTTCACCATCCATCCTCTCTTTCAGTCTCATACTGTAAGATAACTCCTCTTTCCTGTGTCTCGTCTTCTGTCCTTGACTTTCTATCTCTTTCCCATCCCTTCTCTCTGTTGCCAAGAGGGCAATTGCTCTCTTTATCAACACTCCCACCAGACTGCTCATCAGCCCGTGGAATCCCACCTGTAGAAATAATGAGTCGCAGGTTTAAAGGAGCAAACAATAATGTCTCTCAGAGTCTCATACAGCCAAGAGAGTTTACAGACTTTTATATGTTCGCTCTTCCCACGGGCAGCTCTAAAGCGGAACGTCTCATATGTTCTGGCACAGCAGCAATTAACAAACGCAGCAAAGCAGAGCGGCCATATGTAGCAAAGCATGAATCTTTTGAGAAAATATGAGCTTTCAAATCTAAGCCAAGGATACTGGAAATAAACAAGAAGGGCCATAAAGGTACAATCAATGGAAATAGTCTGAGATGTACCTTATAAAAATGAGGATGCGAACACCTTTACATGTTTAGGACTGCTCGAAAGGTTGTCAAGATTTGAGTCTGAACATTGTTAATACAAGATCATATGTTATTATTAAGGAGAGCAAAAGTAGCTTATATATAAACGCAAGTAATTTAAAAAGGAATCATTAACAAACTTAGATGTGAATTATTGACTCATATGCGTTTATCATCTACTGCTGTCTGAAATAAAGGGCAATGTCTGTTCATCTGTCTGAAGTACTTAAAAAAGAAGAAATATGCTGCTCTTGTTATTGTATATTAAATAGATTGTTATGAGGAAAAATTGCAGTCATTTTTTCCCCACACTGTGATTTTTTGTTTGTTTGTGATGGACTAGCACAAAGTAGTGCATAAATGTGAAGTTGGAGAAAGTCAGTTTATGGTTTTTTTACATGTTTTTGCAAACAGAAATCAGGAATCTGTTGCATTAATTTGAATTGAGGCCCTCGCACTAACCAGCTTTCACTGCCGTTACAGTCACAGGTCTTTTTGGTGCACGTCTCTGCCGCCTTTACGCATTTAAGCACTGAATCTTTTACCCAGTCTTCTTTGCAAAATAACTGAAGCTCTGTTCATTTTGATTAAGCGTATTTGTGGACATTGTAACACATAGTGGACGTTCTCTGCAATTCTTTTAGATTTACTTTTACCTTCTTAGCAGCTTCTCTGTTTAATGTTTTTTCTTTCTTAAACTGCCATTTTAAGTAAACCGACATGTTTTGCTGGTTATGCTAAAGCGCTATGAAAAATTTATATTTTCCTATCATGAACTGAACAAAATGTTTAAAGCCTACCTTGTTACTTTATACTTTGGTCATGCTGTAGACTGAGTTTAACTTGAGTTTATTTCAAACTGTTTTTTTTAAAGTTAGTTGATTGCAGTGAATCTTATTTAGGGCCAACAGTGTAAAAGGGGCTGGCAACATATGCACACAACACTTTTTACACTTTTATTTGTAAAAACATGCATTAACTTTGACAGTTTTGTGCTACATTGTGTTGGTCACATAAAAACATAAAATATGTGGATATATTGTTAAAGAAAATCTGAAACATTTTACAGGATCTGAATGCTTTTGCAAGGTACTTTCACACAGGAGAACTTAAATGCAGACCATTGTAAGCAGAGCGCAACCCTGAACTCGTCATTTCATTATTTAGTTGTGTGTTTCATTGTGTCCTATTGGACCAGCGTGCTGAGGCGATGAACAGTGAGGAGAACGATTAACTTTCTCAGGGCATCCTCCTCTTTCAGTGTCACGTACGTAGGCAGGTTCCCAGAGAAACCTATGCAAATTCAGTTGACCTTCTAGCTCTGCAAAGGCAGCGTGTTGGGGCAATTTTGTTTGCAGCTATTTTGCTAATGCTGAAATCTTTGTGGAAAACACTCCTTTTGTATCCGTTTTCAAAAATGTTCCTCCAGTGAAATCTTTGAATTTATCATCTAGATTTTTTACTTTGTTGAGTGTATCACAAAAAGACTACATTAGTGTTTTTTTCAGACATTGTCTCAATGCGTTGATGAAAATTTAATTAAACTTCAGTTCCTTTGGATTGTTTTTACGCTGTGTCCATGTGACCTATGAGGGTCTAAATGTGAAGGAACAAAGAGCATTTTGTGAAATCCATTACAACTTTGAAATTTGTGTGATATATTTGATGTGTCTCTGTTTTGTATATGTGCTAGAGCAAGTAAAACATACTGTTTGTACCTAATTTGTGTCCCGCACCGGCACAGAAAGTCACCATCCTGCTTTAGGTTTGTTGAAATATTTTGCTTCCACATGACAGAAACCTTATATGTAATTTCCTGCAAATTGTTTTCCCTCTATGCTTCAACAATACAATCTGCTGTACAGTTTATAGATGGACTTAACCCATAACGTACAGATTTAAAAAGTATTCTTTCATCCTTATTTATTCCTTATCTGAAAGTTTTTTTCTGCTAACAACAGCCTGCTTAAAAATAAAACCTAACTTCCAGTGACTGCAAAGATTTTTATATTTATTTGGTTTTCATATATACATATGTTCACTCTTGAATTAAACTGAAAAGGATATCATTGCGATTCATGTGGCCATATCTGGAAAACTGAAAGCAGTAAATTACTTTTGAAAGCTCTTGTGACTCATTTCAAAGAGGTATGTAGATGGAGTTGCATTAGAAGCCTGACAGGTTTTATTGTGGTATGTGACATATAAAGGTTTTCCTCTTACTTTTACTTTATATCCGCCCAAAGCTTCACTTATATAGGACTATATATTAATCTTTTTATGTATTTAAATTGCAATACAAAGTTAGTCACTCATCAGTTTTTACCCACATCGCTTCAAACCCTCCTAGAGTCCCATAAGGGACTGAGGGCACTTTTTCCATTTTAAAATAGTTTTTAGTTGACGTCACCCTAGTAATATCCCCATTGACATCTGCCTCCCTCTTCCTAAACATTAAAAATGTTGATGGTTTTCAGCAGCAGATTATGTTGGATTGTGGACACACGACTTGTTGTAGACCAACTATTTTTTTGGAGTACATTAATTGGACCATTTTGTTCAATATAGGTTTTTTTCTGTCAGTGAGATGAGGCAGGTTGTAAAGTAAAATCCACTGATAATTTATTGCCTTATAATGTTCTTATGCATGTTTCAATATTCTATGGAGGTAAATTTTGGGTTTGGTTAAGATATTATAATCACTGAAAATAACTTATCATTCGTATACAAGTCACAAGTGAGTGTCTGATGAATGGATTTTGTAGCTATTAAATGTAATAGACTATATAGGTATTCTGATCTTGAACAGTGCCTGCTGTGATGTTGACGGCTAATGAAGTCACAATGAAACACTTAGTTACTAGAGAGAATATGACAGGTGGAACAAACATCTTGACAACATAATGGTGGAAGTGGATTAGCACAGCGCACTTATGACAGGGCATGACCGAAATGAGACAAATTGTACGTTTTTATTTCATGGATTGTTCTAATTACTTTCTTTATTATACCATGCAAGTTTGGTAAAAAGGATTGCACAAATATTTTCAGCAGTATCATTACTGTTAGAGATGATTGATACTTAAAGTTTGTCATTTACAGCCCCTGATGGGATTCATCTCAAAGGAGCTGCAGAATTCAAATGAGTATTTAAACACAAACACAAATTCTTCATATTCAAATGCTTCTCCACAGAGATTTCCCAAGCATTGTTTAGGATTTACTGCTGCCACACAGGTAGTGCATTTTGAAGACGAATTTGAATATTACAGCTGCAATAATAGAAAAGAAGGTAAGGCACAGCTGTTAGATCATGGACATGATCATTGAGCTGGAGGGAGGTTTCTAAAGCAGAACGATTAAAGAGCAACAGCAGTGCATGAAGATGTTTTGCACACAAATACAGGCATACATTTTCACCTCAGCTGAAGCACACACATACTGTCTCTGTTTCAAACAGCACGGACATATACAGACCTGCAGCAGGACACAGCTCTGCACAAAACCCAACTTCTTAAACACATATGAATGTACACAGCTTCAGATCAGGACCAATATACTGAAACACACATAAAAAACTAAGAGTCCACTGCACTGAGCCCCACTGAAAGCCTCCTGGTTATTCCACCAAATATTGGATTCTGAACTCTTCCTGGGTTAAAACATCAGTATTGTTGTTTCTAAATGATTATGAACTTGTTTTCTTTATTTGAGTTCTGAAAGAACTGCATCTTTTTTATTATTATTATTACTTTCACCATTTCTCATTTTCTGCATATAAATACTAATTTTTTTTGCTTTGAATTTCAGAGACATGTTGTCAGTAGTTCATAGAATAAAAGAACAATATTCATTTTACTCAAACATATGCCTATAAAGAGTAAAATCAGAGAAACTGATCATTTTAAGCAGCCTCTTAATTTTTTCCAGAGTCATATGTGATCTTGATTTTGCACATGGACAGTTGGAGAAGAGGCCACAGATAGTTGCACAATTTAAACAGTAGTGGCTATGACTGTCACATGAACTGAATTATTATCTTCCCAAGGTTACATTATTTTCTAACTGTTGAACTTCACTGATGTGAGAGAAGAAACAGGCAGCAAATCTTGGAAGGAACTCAAAGGTCAGGAATAACAGATGGCATCAAAGATGTTAATCCTCTTCCTCCTCTTGGAAAAGTGTCAATCAAACAAAGGCAGCTTATTCACCCTGGCAGTTGGCCATGAAAATAAATTACATTTTTAGCTGCTGCCATTCAAAAAAATTTAATGGATAACAATCAAAAACAATTTCTATGCAGAGACAAAAAAAAAATCCTTTTTCTGTTCTTAGAGTTCAAAAGACACAAGAGGTGCAGCATTTTGTCTTAGCATTCATATTTTTGTAACAAAATGGTCAAAACGTTCTGCTTAAGCATCCTTCATGGCTGGGCAAATATCATTCTACTTGCATACAGTTTAATTAATTGATGCGGTGCACAACACAATAAATATTCAAATACATTAAGTTTACATAACAGTTGTTTCTATTTTGTATTAGCTTTAATTGTAATCTCTCCATAGTAGGTGCCAAGCATAATCAGAAAATGGGGTGAATGTGCTACATCACATAACTTAAAATCTATGTGTGACAGCTGCTGCATAACCCAGATTCTGACTAAAGTTCACCATGAATTATCATGATATCTATTGTATGTCCAACTATAAAAGAAAAAAAAAAAGATTTATAGAATTTCATTAAAATAAGAGAAGTCATTATTCTTATTTTTTGCATTTAAAAGCACTGTCACGTACACATCTGAAATGCAAATTAGCCAGCATTTACTGTATTAATATTACTGTTAAATCACTTTTCCTAGTCAAGAGGCAAACATGCATGCTGAAGTTTAAAGATGGTTTAGTAAAGGAACTTTATTATAGTCCGTAACCAGTGTTCTTATGTCACCTATTAGATTCAATAATAGCTGCCATCCAAAACATGTAATGGATAATAATCAAAAAACATTTCTGTGAAGCTCCTCTGGGGTTTAAGCAAACGACCTAAAGCCCAGAGGAGCTGCACACAGCCTGAACCACCATTATACTATTTTGAACCATTTGTCTTTTTTTTTTTTTTAAGTTCAACTGAAAGAAAATGTGCAATATAAAAAATATTTTTTCAATAAAATTTTATTTCTGGGGATCATCTTAGGGAAATTCATCCTCCAGTGGGGTCTGACCTGAACTTTGTGAGCTACATAACTGTTAATGAGTTTTGCTAACCACCCAAAACATAAAGAATCTAATACTGCTTCTAGTTGGATACATTCTTTTTCACCGTCTTCCCATTCTGCGTGAAACCTTGCACTCAGTTTCTATCAGTCGCAACATCCTCCCTCCCTCCCCCACACACTGTGAATAAAACATATTTTACACTTAAGTTACAAAAATCTTTAGAGTCACATCAAAATGGATCTCGAAATGGGCATTCAGAATCTTCATTTTATTAACCAACACAGGCAGAAAATCTATTTTAAAAAAATCTATTGTGAGATCAGTCCGTCTTTGTCAGCCTACCAATTTGACTTTCCCCTCATACACTGTCATTCTTCCGAACCATCTGTCTCCGCCTACCTCCTGCTTCTGAGCCAGTCCCAGAGTGTTGAGTCACTCCTTCAGGGGTGAGGCGGAGTGTGCAGAACAATCCCTCTGTCTCTGGCCTATCAGCCGTCCTTTGATAGAGCTGCAGTTATTGATTAAAATGTCTGAGAGCTTGTCCCTTTGGGGCCCCGAAGCTTAATTCAACCCTCTCCCTTCAGTCTTCACACTCACTCTTCCTCTCCATATCTGTCTTTCTGCCAGATCACTGACTGGCAAGTTGTAAATGTTGCCATTTCCTCTTACTGTCCAACATGGAACATAGGAAGAATTAGATGTGTGTAAAAAGGTCTAAATAAACCAATCAATATTGATTCTGCTTGGCTTTCTTTGGGTTTATGGAGCGCCATTGCCATTATCTGCAGACGCGATATTCTTGTAAATCCAGGATCCCATGGCTGGAACTTAACTCCTCTTGCAGCAGGATCTGTTACTATTTCTATGAGAACAGCTATTTGCACAGCAGGATGAACTACAGAAGTGGCTAAAGTTTCTGGATGAAGTAGGTGAACGTCATCATTCTTCAGTACCTGCTCCATATTATAGTCAAAGTTCGAGCCTGTCACAGCGATGAAGAGACAAATTTACATCCAGAATAGTTGTTGACAAGATACGTGTATAAGGATATTTTTTTTTATGTAAACACACTAAATATACATGCCATAAAACTGCTTCTAATATTACAAAAAGTAATATCGATCGACCCCGATTACCTTATTTTGTGCGATCGACTGCCAGCCGAAACTTGCATGTGAAACCGATCCCATCCAGTCTTATCTACTTCTGCGGGGATCAGGAAATCAGCCATTTGCTCTGCTGTGGGAACGGACTGACTGACAGACCTGCCCACCAGGTCACGCCTCAACGTGTGTAGCAACAACAGTCAACTCACTGTTGCCAAATTAGCATCTTTTTGCTATATTTCAAACAATATCTGTCAGGTCAGGATTTTTAAACATCGGTGATCACCTAGAAAACTACAACTGATTCACCATTCAATTTTTTTAATGACAGCAATCAATTGTTGTGATAAATGAAACGACTATCGACATAAAATATCTTTAACAGCTATTGAAAAAGTACTGGCACATATCTTGAACATGTTTTCATATTTGACAGAATGTTCCTAAGGAAAAACCTTGAAAATGTTCTCTTTTCATCTATCTCTCCATTTCTATGTCAATCTTTTTTTTAATCCGTGTTCGCCATCTTTCAATCTTTATCTTTCGTGTTTTTCTCTGTCAATCATGTAAATAGTTCCTTGCCAAGCAGAATGTGATACAGCCTGGCGCGTAGTATTTCCTCTCCGACAGCCAAGCCAGGTCGAAACATTTCATTCGGTGATGACTGGATGTTTGCAGGGGAAGGTTCATGTAGCACTTGGACTATTTTGTTTACTTGTACCATCGCCATATGTACCAGGAGTAGCAGTTACTCCTGTTGCTACTCACAAGAGAGTAAAGACTGAGTCTAAATGCACTTTTTTAAACTTTGACGGTGAACCTGGCAAGAGAGTTTGAGAGTTGACGCGGATGTTATCTCTGAAACACAAATGAAGAACATGAAAAATGATCATTACAAATGCAACAAAGACACAAGAAATGATCCCATGTTCAGTCGGTTACAACTGTCCCGCTTCAAAAACGGTGCTTGTATAGTACAACATCAAATCCAAAGAGCCCTGAAGCGCTTCACACTGCATTCAGTCATTTACCGATTCGCGCACACATCAACACAGTGATGGTGGCAAGCTACTGGGTAGTAGCCACAGCTGCCCTGGGGCAGTCTGATGATTTACTCGGATCAGCAGTGTTATACATTGTTCCTCTAAAGAAATATTAAATGTGAAAATGTTCTGCAGACTTTGAGGATATCCTGGTTTCAATAAGCTTCTCCC
Source organism: Girardinus metallicus (assembly GCA_903067095.1). Lineage (NCBI taxonomy): Eukaryota > Metazoa > Chordata > Actinopteri > Cyprinodontiformes > Poeciliidae > Girardinus > Girardinus metallicus. Next base: position 7,563 of record CAEGAE010080372.1, on the reverse strand, counting down.
TAATTAATCTTCCTCAAGAAAACAGCACCTGTCATGATTACGTGGGTCAGTTGCCTTTGTAAACTCAGAACTTTTTGTTTGCAGGATGTGAAAACGGCAAGTTTTATTCTAACTTGCTGTTTTACAATCCAGGTTGTTGCATTTAATTCACTGTGTTTTTTTTTTTATTTCCTTATTTTAATCCCACTTGGAATCTGTTGGCTTCATGACTAAGTAAAAATGGAGAAATAAAGCCTATAATGATATTTCTTCAACTTGAAACTTGAGGACTTTTTTCAGATTTACCCCAATATTAGACAAAGTAAAATGCTACCATTTTGCATAATCCCATGTAAACTGTACAAAAAAAAAGAAAAGACAAATATTGTCTTTGGGTCATGAAGGCCCTAAAAGTCATATTGGATTAAATCCAAGTCATAGTCAATTACACACCACAAATATATGAAAATATTTATTATTTAGGAGGCAAAAACATGATAAAACATGGTTTTCTGAAGCAGAGCACTGCCTATATTTGGCAGCCACACACTATAGAAGAAGATGTCTAGAAATGTGAGAACATATGTCTCCTATATCTCAAAATGTAACAATATTGCCACCTGGTCAGTATGTGTGCAAGAGGGCAAAAAGAGCAAGAAAGAACAGGTTCTTGTGACATGAAACGAAAGGAGGAGCACAAAGATGGTAACAAGCAGCCTAAAGTAATCCAGCGATTAAATTCTTTGTAATAATTAAGCGACTAATATTTCTCCATACATAAAGCTGTACATTTCGATATCTGAGCAAAGATTAAACTTATTTTAGATTTTTTGTACAATAAATAAACCTTAAAGCCATAACTAAAGAGAGAAAGTGTATTTTTGACATCTACTTTAGTTTTGATGAAGAAGCTGCACAAAAACTGCTAAATTGAAGCACTTTACAAGCGATGTCACCTTAGCTATTTGTGGCTTAAGGATATTGCCTGAGCAATTTATAAACTTTATTATCATCAAGGTCTTATGGTATGGGACTTATTACCTTTAACGTGGCTGAACGTATTGTATTATAAACTCATTAAATTATTGGGTGCTACGAAGTATCGGCAATGCAGATTTGACTTTTGAGAGACAATTAAAATGCTGGACATTGTCTTAGTGTGTCTGATGGAAATACCCTCACTTCTTAATTTAATGTTGTTCTAAAAAAAGCAAACATCGGTATCAAGTTACAACAGTTAGGATGTCTGCAGGCTAAGCAAAAAGCTTAAAACAATCTCATAACAAAAGTATAACACACCTAATTAATTAGTTGACATCCATTTCCTACTGCTGTCAACATCTGATGTTAAAAATAAATTCTCAGTATGTTTTAAATGAGCACACTGTCCCTCTAGTGTTTTACCAGACTCTGTCCTTAAAGTTAATCCCTTAAACACATTAATCTAGTTTTTAATTTAGCTACAATCTTACAAATATCTAAAGCTAAAAAGGATTTACAAATCAGCCTTATGAGTGCGTGACGAAGCCACCAGTGCTCGTTTCCACACACACCTTTGTCTTCCCTCTTTCTCTCTCTCTTTTTGCCTCTCTATATACGTAAACACATTAACTTAGAAGAATCTACGAACAGAATGTCTAAATTCAATTTTAATAAGACATTTCAGTTTTATGAAAGGAGCAGATTTATTATCTAGAATATGACAAATGTAATTCAAAATCAACGTAAAACCTGTCATTATGAAACGGGACAAAATTCATGTAGGGGAGACCAGAGAGGTGACCAGGTTAAGGGTTGATTAAAGATCTTAATTGAATTTGTGTTTACTCTGTTAATAATAAAACAAAAAATATCTAAAATTGATGGCCAACACTGTACAATCACAGTATAAGCTGACTAATCCGTGATGTTGCCAGGTGATGGGTTGATGCACCTCATCACTGAAGTAAGCGGTGGTTTAAATATGAGCTACTTTATTGATTGAGACACACAATAAGTGCTAGCAAAGTGCCCATTATTCTATTTTAATAAAGAAGAAACCATTTCTGTTCAACAGCACAGCAGCCACTTGCACAACTATAAAAGCCAGCAATGTAAGTGCAGTTTCCTAGGTGACACACTAATTTCTTACAAACAAAAGAAAGATGTTAAAGCTCCCTGGAAACACCTAAACCACAGATTTCAGGGTTAATGTAGCTTTAAAAGGAGATGTTTCAACAATATACTGTAAAAAACTGTTTATATTTGGACTGTTTTATGTCTTTCATATGAATACAGTAGTATTTCCAGCCATACACATTTTCAGTTTTGTTGTGTCATCATCCATCCAGCACATTTCAGCAGTACCCTTTGTCATTAGCTTAAGCTATTTGGTCTCATCTTTCATTTTGTTTTCTATCCCTGATGCTCACAACATTATGCATGTGTGGGATTTTTTTTTGTTGTTTCATAATTTGAACAAAGTCACCCCAGCGTCTCAGTTCAGTCAGATTTTCAGCAACACATGCACACTCATGCATGGACACGCAAAATGTCACAAAGCCCATTTCTCACACTTGCAGTATGTGCCGTCTAAAATATCAAAAACTCGGTTGTCTCTTTGGAAAGCAGAAGCAAATCTTTAAAACAAATGTGTGATTTTTCAAGGTATAACCTGACATCATGTGAAAATCATGAAGAGAGAGAGCACAGTAGCTAAATCCCACCAGCACCACAACTGCAGGCTGGTGCACGGTGTCTATGTCTGTGAAAGACTTTGCATTTGAAGAGTAAAAAGCCAAGACCCTTGAGAATTACTTCCTCGCATTTAAGAATCTTACTGGGTACAGGAACAAATTAGTTTTTATATCTGTCCTCTCTTCTCAGGTCCCTCAATCTTTCACTGGAGGGAAATAGCTGGTAGTCAAAGATGGGGCTGAATGTGTTGTCTCAGATCATTTCAGGCCTGCCTAATGCCCCGGTCATAAAAGTCCTGGATGGATGGGTTTAGCTTGACACTCATGGACCCCTGAGCTGTATGCAAAATGCTAATGTTTAGTGATTGAAGTTGCAAGTTGGCAAATGACTGGCTTTGCATTTTCTTGTACATGGGATAGAAAAGCATGATGGCTCCCCTTGCTATTCTAACCTAAACATGGATATAATCAACAGTAATTTTCTGTTCTACGCACAAATGTTTGAAAATCTGATGGGAGCAATAAGCACAAATCCCGATGCACCTGCTGCAAAAATACACAATCTAGAATCCGGCCTAACACCAGATAATTATTTTGTCATAAGAAAATTGTTTTAAGAAGTAGTAACGCATTTATCAAAACCTTGTTAGGGGGAAAAATAATACATAGTCAAAGGAGTCTGTAACAGTTCACTCTGGCTGTCTTTTACAGGCTCTGGTCAGTAGATCTTGTAACAGCAGGTTGCCACCGTTTGTGGGTGTTTCCCAACAAAGGGAAGAAAGGGTTGATTGATCTATAGGTGTGAAGTTGTGGATTGTAATGTGCGAGGATTTTGTGGAGCTCAGCAGAAATGGTCTTGCCATTTGCCTTTTGTGAAGAAAAGAGGGCAGTGTTTGATGTTCAAGGATATGGCTTTGATCCTGATAAGTTCTGGGTCGAGAAAGTAACACAAAGATTAGTCCTGAGCATCAAGAATCCATCCCCTGCTGTTTTATGACACTGTAGGGGTATCTCTGTGTGAGACCAGCTCACCAATCTTATGACAGGACTATTTGTATAGTCTAAAAGAAAAGAGATGAGAAGCACATAGTAAGAAACTATTACCTCCTTTGTGTCTTTTCCAACTCTTTCACACTGTTTTGGCAAAATAGATAATACAGGAGAAAAGCTGAAAATGTTAATCAACAACCAGAGCAACTTTAGTGACATTAGTAAAATATATAACTAACATTTTTCAATTTTAGGGAAACGGTTATTTTTTTTCCTCCATGTCTTTTTTTATATAATTTACCGTGTTTTGCCAATATAGGGTGTGCCATAAGTTTTCATACATATGAATGTAAAATGTATCGTTTCTCATACTTCAGATACCCAAGAAGATGCGTTTGACAAAAGAGCAAAGAACTGAAATTATATTGATGGCTGGATCAGGAAGCAGTCGCATGGCTGCACAAAACTTTAACAGAAAACATGGAACGAGCATCACACACACACGACACTGTGGCAAAGCTTATTTGCAAGTTTCAGAAAACTGAAAATGTTACAGATCAGCCACAAAGTGGTCCAAGACGCGCAGCGATTACACAGAGACCCGCAAAAATAAAAAGCGGTCGACCAATATTATTTTTTCTATGTATGGAAACTTATGGCCCACCATGTAGAATAGAAAAATATTACTAATTATTTGAAGCAAAGCATATTCTGTATAATGTTCTCCCGGACTGTGCTTCAAAAAGTTAGGAATGAGACTCCACATGAAGTCAAAAATGAAAAAGCTTGATCTTGAGATCCGTCCATCCTGGACGGGTCAAAAGTCCATCACAGGCCAGCACAGGCACACGCAGGAGGGCAATTAAATTAAAAGTTTTGCTTTTGGACTGCAGAAGGAAGCTGCTGATACTTATAAATAATGTAAATAGAAAAGGTCACATTATCAGCCAATGGTTGGGGTCAAGAGTCTCTTTAAACATTTTGTTGTGGGTCAGAAGCTGAAAGGTTGGGGACCTAATCTTCTTGAATGTTTAGTTTATTTTTTAAAAAGTGAGGGTGGTGGGTGGGGATAATCCTAAACACTTTCAGAATGTAGAAATGTTTTGTACTTGAACTGTTTTAGCGATGCTGTCCATAAGCAAACAGCTTGTGTTTTAGTGTGCCGTCAACATCCCCTATTTTTTATAGTTGCACAAAAGCCTCGTTCATTTGAGTATATATGTCATAAAAATTAACACCACCTTTTTCAATTTTTATTTAGTGCATCGGAGCAAACAAATCACTTTCCATTGTACATAACTGTGGTTCAGAGTAAAAAGACTATAAAACTGAGTTAAATTTTTTAAACCATGATTTTAAAGTGTCAACAAATTATTTGGTTTGTTTTAGCAACAATTATACAACTGATAATGCGTTAATTGCTAAAATCTTTAAAAGTGCTTTCAATGCACACAAAACATTGCATCTTCACAGTTTGTTGCATAACTGGAAGATGTGAAAAGATTTGTTTAGTCATGATGTTAGCCAAATGTGACTGATTCCAAGAAAACATGTCATGGTTCTGGGTATGTCAAAATAAGGCAACAATCAGCGGTTATGAAACCTGAGCGACTGCCTGAATTATTGAGGGGAACATCAAACTGGGGTGTCAACAGTCACAGACACATTCATGAGGTGAGACGCTTACCACAAAACGTTACGTGTCAAATGCTGCAAGCTTCCAAGTCTGAGTCTGCTGCATGAATAAGCATCCCGTCTTTAAATCAGTATGGACCACATTTACTCTCGCTCTGCTCTTTGTGCACGCCCTGTGAAAAATATACTGTCTGAGGAGACCAGATTCAAAGCACACCGTGATTGTTGCATGTGTTTGAGGATGTTTTCCTGCAAGAGCTTAAAATTTGTGGACAAGAATATCTAAGTGCTTCATGAGTGGTGGTTTTGCTACATAATCAATTACTCAGATCATTATTTACTGTAGAAAATGTTTTGAATTTTGTGGTTCAAACAGTTGTGATAGCTGCTAAGATGGAGCGCATAGAATTTAGTAGAGAAAAATATTTTTTTTTTAATAGAATGGCATCATGTCCATCATACTGACTGAAAAGACAATATTCTCAATCTTTCCTTATTTTATCTCGCTCGGCATGTCTTGTTAAAATGAAATATCTCTTCTCCATCTGAGTGCTGGAGTTATAATCCAAGATGTTCTCATGTTACTTGCAGGAATTGTACCATCTCAAGCTTTTTTTAAAAAAAGTGCATATTCTTTTGTTGCAAACTGCACATTTTAAAAACCAAAGTAGAGCATTATGCTTCAGAAATATAAAAATAAAGACGATCCTTGAAGACTGAGCACAAGCCACAAAGCAAGAGCTGAATCCTACCGTTTCTCCAACCCCAAACATCTAATATTGTAATATACAATACAATGTGCCAATCACTGAAGCAGAGAGTGAAATCAAACCACTAACATCATGATGTGACAATTTAGTAAAAGTAGGCTGGCGAAACGGCACGCCTCCTAACTGTACGGTATGACTTTGCATACTACTTAGATTTCTATTTATTTATCATGTGAGGAAACATCTTTTTACAGCTAGTAACTTAAATATTGAAAGTGTATTTGTTTCTGTGTTCGCATTTGCAGTCTATAAAATAAACCCATCAGTAAGACATCTCTGTAAATCTATGCATACTGCTCTGTATTGGAAGGAATATTTTACACCAACTTAAATGTTCAAAGTGTGTTACTTCCTGTGTTACAGAATACAAGCAATAGTGATGCTCCCTTATTCAAAGTTTTGCTGATTTCCCTTAAAAAAAAAAAAAAGTTATTCGGAGGCCATCATATGTTAATAAGCACATTAATCAAGACAACTCATGTCAAGTGACATTTTCTCTGATATGCCAGAGAAGTGGTTTGATTTGTTGCTTGTCACTTCACAGGATTAATGTCACTGACTGAATGTTCAAGAGTCAGTAAATCACAGACAAGGATGACAAGTTGGCTCTAAGAGAAGAGAAAAGAAGAGAAAAACAGGAAAAAGAAGAGAAAATCTAAGAAGAGTAGATGGCTGAAGGTCTCCAGCTGAATGTTCAATATTTCACATCCAAGCAATCCTATCAAACACCAAAGCAGGGAATGTATCTGTAATCCTTGAGATATGAAGCGGTGTGATTGTATAGTCATTACTGATGCTGTCACGCGTGGGCCCAGGAGGTGTAGGCTGGCAGGCAGGCCGGCAGGCTTTCACAGAACATGTTACATGTATAAGTATCACATCAGGTTCACATATAACTTCCTGGATAAGAGCTTACTGTCTGGCTGCTTTCTGTAAAAGCAAGGACAAGAGACCGTTCCCGGGCCGAGTGAAAGGGATTTTATATCAATTCTTTGTCAGATATCATATAAACGGTGGAGGTCATTGAGTTAAATCAACAGTTCAGCTTTTCTTAAGAGAGGGGGGCAAATAAAAATATTTCTTTTACAAGAGATGGGCAATATCAGGTCTTTTGCTTTTCTTTGTAATATTACGATTTTTGGAGAAAACGCATTTTATTTGTAGATTAGACGTCACATGAGGCAGTAATTGTAGCAAAAAGCTTTTTTTGAGCTTCACATTTTTACATGAATTACTGAAGTAAATTATCCTCTTGATAATGTAATTTATTCAGATAGCCTTGTATCCTCTGGTATATAAAAGAGACATTTTGTAATTCCTTTTCATTTGTATAAACACATTCTTTTACTTCTACTGACAGAGATAAATATTTTTGTAATGGGATAATATGCCAAATTGAATTGAAATAGACCTTTTTCACGACAACCGGAAGCTGCATCTGATAGGGCTGGGGTACTTCCTGTTTTATTGGCTGTATTTCAAGTACTCTAAGAAAAATGTTTCTCCTCCGGTCC